>LPNX010244724.1:19471-36778 GCA_001517045.1 Pseudotsuga menziesii
AGAATATTTTTAAAAAAATATCACTATGAAGCCAACATAATATTCTACAATTTGTTTTCTTACTACAAGTCAAAATTCACATGGCATATATGCATTTAGAGGGCTCCTATCTAGCACATGAGTAAAAAATCAGGTTTTCATCGCCAAATTTGGCCAAAAAGTGTTACCCATCTTCATGGAATCACCCCCCTATAAACTGGCTCTTAAGTACAAGGAAATAGGAAAAAAGGAAATCCATAACATGTTAGCAGCAGGGATCGTTTACCCTATCAACCAGTTAGAATGGGCAAGTCCAATGGTCGTACAGCCCAAGAAACACGACCTGACAAGGTTAAGAATTTGTGTCGACTTTCACGAAATCAACAAAGTAACACTCACAGATCCATTCCCAACCCCTTATGTTGATGAAATCTTGAATGAAGTGGTAGGACATGAATGCTACTCATTCACAGATGGATTCTCAGGCTATAACCAAGTACCAATCGCTAAAGAGGATCAAAGTAAGACAACATTTGTCTGTGAATTTGGTTCCTTTGCTTACAGAGTTATGCCTTTTGGATTAAAGAATGCACCTGCAGTGTTTTCTCAAATTGTTATCAAGACATTCCAAGAATACATATATAAGACCATGGAAGTATACTTTGACGACTGGACAATATACTCCACCTTAAAAGACCACTGCACATGGCTCAGACTTATGTTGGAGAGATGTCGACAGATTCAACTCTCCTTGAACATTAAGAAATGTATATTTATGACTCCCATAGGCATACTATTAGGGAATATTGTCTTTAGAGCAGGTATCAAGGTCGATTTTGCCAAGATTAAAAATATCCTCGACTTGAAACCACCCGTAAACCCAAAACAAGTCAGGGTGTTACTTGGCCATACAAGCTATTAATAGCACGCTGTACACTGCTCATGGAAGAAGATGGCTGACACTGATCTATGATGTGCTGAAGTTCTCCAATAGCTTGCTCATTTCTCACAAGTTTTAAACAACTACGTAGGAAGGATTGTACACTTCCTGCCAACTCGTCTTCATCGCAAGCGCCCGATGTGGTAGCCTGCGATGTCTGATCAGGGCTAACGCCACAAGGTGCTTGCTACGGTACGCCCCTAGATGGTGGTACCTACGATCCTGATTGCATAGGGTCATCAAAGAAAGTCTTGGCTTCCTGAAATGTCTGTTTGTTCTTTTGTAGATCAAGTGGTGTTGCTTTGTTAGGAGCTTTATGCACCCACTCCTGACCTGTGGTCTTTTCAGTAACCTGTGATATCTCATTGTTGGAAACACCACTGCGAGTCACAATGTTGACTCTTAGTTCTGGTTCGTCCTGCTCAGCAACAATAAACTGGATGTTTTGGTGTACTGTTGGATTAGGTTCTCTGATCTTAGCTATCAAGGTAGGATAGTCTTCTATAGCATGATCGTAATATTTGCAATAGTTACATGTGGTGGTAGGGCTCTGACAATCCCTAGCATAATGTCCTACAACTCCACAGTTGTAACAAGTGACTGGTCCGCTACCACGGCCAAATCCTTATCCACGGCCAAAGCCTCTGAATCCTCCTCTACGACCACCATAAGCCGGATCATGCTGTGGTCCTGCTGCTTGACCCTGTGTTTCTGATTGGACTCTGTACAGGTTTTGCTTTGCTTCGACCATGAGATCATAGGCTCGGCAATAGTGTTCATCGTGGCCTACTGAATTACAGAAGACGCAGTATAAGTTCTTAGGTGTCTGTACGTACTTCTGAAGTAGAGGGCACTGGTGAGGTAGATGTCCTCTTGTTTAGCATATTTCACACCACGGCCCATGGGTCTGTGGTAAGGGGTTAGGAGCCCCGGTTGCTAGATATTCTACAAAGACTGGATAGTTATCTTTAGTATGGCCTTGTGCTTTACACTTTACACACCAAATGTCTTGCGCAACCTCTTTCCCTTTCTTAAGTTCATGCATCTGTATCATGAGATTAGCCAACTGGTTTTGCAGATTTGTCATATCTGTGCTAGTTTCAGCTAGAGGTGAAGCCTCTAGTTTCATCGCCATCTCCAACGCGTCATCCTGCATCTGGAGTTTCTGCTGCATTAATGCTAGTCTGATGTGAGGGAGCAGTGCTGCAATAAACCATTCCTTATGCTGCTCTGGCGCAAACTCAAAGCTGACTTGGTCTATAAGGGCTTTAAATTTTTGATCAAAGTCCCACACTGACTCTGTAGGTAACTGTTTGATGTCTTTGAGCTCTGTAATGCACTGTGACTCAGACTTAGGTTTCTTAAACTCTTTAATCATGGCAGTCCTGACCTAGATAAGTGTTTTGGGTACCGCTGAGGTATACTTCATATACCATGTTAAGGCTCGTTCTCTCAGTGTGGTGACCAACTGTACAAGTTTACTATTATCATCATTGATTTCTTTAATGGTCCACACGGATTCACATAGAAACCAATGCTACTCTGGGTCCTCTGCCCCTGTACCCTTAAATATAGGTAGCTTCATATCATCCCCCATTCTATTTCTACGTGGTGGGTGTTGATTTGCTGTGTTACTACCACTCGGCAGTGTAGGTGGAGGTGATGTAGCGGTAGTATGTACTGTCTGAAAACTACTAGATGGAGTTCCTACGGGATTGCTCTGAGTCCCGATTTGTTTCTGTGGGGTATAAGGGTGGTAAGGGATACCCTCTTCTATTCTGTCTGTGGTACTGCTACTTTGTTGTCTAGTATTATCTGAACTGTCTTCAAATATGGGAGAGCTGAAATCTACTTTGTATTTGTTTCCACTACGTGTACGTCCAATGTCATCAAAATCACTTTCAAACTCTTGTGACATTACTATCTTTAATTATTCATCTGAAACTAGATCCATTCTTCGTTTTTCATATAATAGCATCTTAATGGACAAGTTTAAATATTTTAGGTACTTACCACGATATCCTTTGAAGAAGTACCGTTCAGCCTCGCTGAAGCTTTTTCTCTAGTCGACTGCAAACTATGTAACGAAGCTTTCTAGCACACTCGCAAGCCAGAAGTCTACTATCCTCGTAATGGGATTATCAAGGTTCTTCACGGTCTGAATCAGCTCTGGTGTCTAGATGATGTTTCTTTTCTTCTTGAGTATGTTCTTATCAGTCAACTTTGATAACCAGTCGTAAAGCTCATTTCCAAAGGTCGCAAAAAATATCGCATGCAGGTCTGTAACGATATGTTTTTGTAACCAGTCCTCTGTACTCAGTCTAGGACTCTTGTTCTCTCGTTCAGAAAACTCTTCCTGGTTAGACACAACCCACTCGTTGAGTTCATCTCTAGTAGGATGCCAACAGAACATCTGTGCTCAGTTTTTCCAAAATCGGCGACATAACCATTTGTTGGTCATCCAGGCAGACTCGGGTTTACTATAATGAACCAACAACATCCCTAGATCACTGGCCCTTTCGGCGACAGACCGCGGAGCGGGCTGAAGTCTCACCCGAAGTGATCCTAATGGGTTGGTCAAGGACTCAAGTGTCTCTACTAGGTTCTGTATGGCATCTTGTGTGCGTCTCGTAGATCTTCTCAACTCGCGAGACCGCTCTTTCCTCTTTGTGATGCGGTGCGTAGTTTCCTCTTGCTCGCAATGACTCCAATATCTATCGCATCGCCGCACCCGGGGTAACACCTAACTCGGTCCTACGCTTGCTCTCAACCCATGGTATTGTGCACCGCAGCTCCTCTGCTGGTGTGATATCGCCTCCCTGCAATATCCTACTGCTGCGACTCAGCGTACTTATCTTACTGGTGTTAACTTACCGGACATAATGCGCAAAGCTGTTTTATATTGCGACACTTAACTGTCTCAGGTGAAACTTACACAAATCCTTATACATAATACCTAAAGACTTCAACTTGCATTTATCCTTGTAATATGCAATGAACTGAATAACATACACATACATTTACTGTAAGCAAAGTTCATGTAATGAATGAAATATATAACAAGTAAATACAATCACATGAATCAAGCACATAACACTCTGGTTTTACGTGGTTCACTTCCAGGATGGAAGTTACGTCCACAGAACTGTGTTTCTATATTATAACTTGAGAGAGGTACACAGTTCTGTTGCACCGCAAATGCAGCTAGAGATCTTTTGGGTAACTCCGCACTCAGCCTGGAGCCCTTCTCTCCTAGATCTCTTCTCTATCTCTATATTTCCTTCTTACAATATACTCTCTCTCTCTCTCTCTCTCTCTCTCTCTCTCTGTCAATCCCTACGGATTGTTACAATACAAAATACAGTAAGCTAACAGACTCCTGATGATCTGACTAGCTGGATGGCCTAAAATGCCCAAAATGCCAACCTTTTACAATACAAATTACATCCCTTTATAGGCGGCCCGAAGGTCTCACCATTACAACACTATGGGCCTATCCCAACAGTAACCCAAACCCTAACTAGTGACAGTCGGCGTATCTGTACTTGGGGTAGCCACTTTCCGTCACACCACTGCTCTCTGTAGTCTTCCATGCTTCCTGGCACTGACCATGGGTACTATGCACCGCTTCTGTGCTTCTGTCCTTTGTCTTCAATACCTCGGCCTCGTTTCTCCGTTTCCTTTATGAGGGTAGCTGAGCCCTCCTGTCTTCTCCGCTGCCTTTAATATAGTGGTTGAGCTTTCTCTTCTCAGCCGCTCAGGTACTGTCGTCTTCTTTGACTTCTCTATTTCAACAGTCACAGTTTCCGGCTCTGCTCTGCAGCTAGAAACATGCTACGGTGTTGTAGCTTCACCTTATCTCTTCGTCTTCTACAAACTGTCTATCCGTCAAAATGGAAGCTTTTCTTGTAGTTGCAGGACCCTGCTCCAACACCTAGGTATGGTATTTTCCCTCCAAAAATATTGACATTACCTTTTAGCCAACCCCTTCACATTCTATACCGACCATCAAGCCCTGAAGTACCTTGTCAATAAACCGCTCCATCATGGGAGGATTTGTCGATGGCTACTTCTATTCCAAGAATTTGAGTTCGAAGTCATTGTCTGACCAGGAAAGCTAAATCTCAGGCCCGACCATCTATCCCTCATAGACATAGGAGAGGAACCGACCGGAGTCGATGATGACTTACCCGATGCACATTTATTTCGAATAGAAGCAGTACCATAAGAACTAGAAGAAATAGCTCAGTTCTTAGAAACTGGTCAGGCACCAGAAGGTATGAATACCAAGAAAAAACAAATCTTAGCTATGAAGGCTGCACCCTATAGCCTCATCAATGGATTTTTATACAAAATGGGATTAGACGACATCCTCAGAAGGTGTGTACTCGAACATGAACGTGACCACATCATGCATGAAGCACACTATGGACCTGGAGGAGGACATTTCCAAGAAGACACAACTGCAAATAAAATTCAACAGTCAGGATTATGGTGGCCGACACTCCACCGAGATTGTAAAAGTTTTGTTAGTCGATGTGACAGATGTCAATGACTTGGTCGACCTCTCCCGCACACAGAAATGCCCTTGATACCAGTAAACCCTAGTCTCACATTCGAAATCTGGGCTATAGATTTCATAGGACCATTTCCTATCCCAGCTAAAAGATCAGGTGCAAGATACATTATCATTGCAGTAGAATATGTCACTAAATGGGCAGAATCCAAACCTGTCGATACATGTTCAAGTGAGGTAGCCACTAAATTTATCTACGAAAACATCATCACTAGATTTGGCTGCCTTCGGCTGCCCACTAACATTGATTAGTGACTAGGGGACACACTTTGTCAACAAAACTATCAAAAACTTGACCAACCAATTCCACATCGACCACTGACGGAGTACATCATATCACCCTCAGTCGAATGGCGCGATTGAAGCTTTCAATAAAACATTAACAAAAGGGTTAACCAAAATTTGCAATACGGACAAAGACGACTGGGATGAGAAATTCCCTATAATCCCAACACAACCAGCTATATCCACACAGCTGGAAGTGGTCATACCACCTCCCCATCTAGAAAAACCATCAACTTCTATCCTGCAAACCAAAGGCCCCCCTTCAACTGTTGCAGGTACACAGGAGACAGAGGCAGAAAAGCACAAGAAGAGGAAGGATCATCATGGCAAGACTCCTAGACTTCATATTAGCTTGAAAGACGCCAGCTCCTTGACCGACATAGAGGTGGGCCAAATCCTCAAAAATATAGCCAAAGAAGCCAAGATACAGACTGAGTGGAAATCTAAAGAGCTCACAGACAAAAATACAGAACAGGTCGAGTTTCTCGACAAATGCAGGACTTTAGCTCAATCCGTCATACCAGGCCCCATAGAAGTCGACACCGATAGACCACTTGAAATAGCCTACCAGCTATTTGAGAGCATGGTTTTGACCATCCAGGCGCACCTCCAGGAAACCAAGGAGGAACAAAAAGAGGAGACTTCCAGACTGCTACTGGCACAGCACACTACATTCTCCGAAGCATATAAAGTACTACTGGACCATATGGAGGAGTCTGTCATCACCGAAGAAGTCTTAAGAGACTGACCTACTCATTATGGGCAAGTTTATCAATGGAAATGATAGACTCGACAAGGCATTCAGGCTTTGGAGAGCAGGAAGACCATAGAGGCAGCACTTAGGCCGACAATCGAAGAATAGATAGTGCTGGAAACAAACAAACTATAGAAACTGGAGAGGGAAGCACATCAGTGGGTACAACAATCTCTTCCCAACTTAGAAAAAGTCGACATCATCTGCCCACAAATGAAATGACTCATCCACGCAGCAGAAGAACAGAACCAATTCCTCGGCCCCAACATGGAAAAGATAGCAGAAGTCCCTATCTCGGAGAAGATGTCGGTCCTATCAAATTTAACCACATTAACCATCGACATCCAAAAAGCTTTGCAGAGCTGGACAGACTTCCAACATCACCTCACCATCATAGCTCTGACTATTGTTGAGGTCTGTGTCCAGAAAATGCCAACCATCCATCTTCACAGTCCGCCACAATAAAGTTTTGAAGGCCCAAACAATACTATTTTTTGTACCTCCCTGTTTCTTCGGGGACGAAGAAATGTTTTGTTCGTGGGGGAGATGTAGAAGGAGCAAGTTGATAAGTCGACTTGAACATGGGCCGACTTAGTCGATCAACCGACTAAGTCGATGGGCCGACTTAGTCGATTAGCCGACTAAGTCGGTTGGCCGACTAAACTAAAAGATTAGGTCGACTATCTGAAAAGTCGTGTCGGTTCACTGAACCGACAGGTAGTTATTTTGTAACCGTCTGTAAATTGTATATATTAGGCTGTTGAGCCAAATGAGAACTCAGTTCAATTCTCTGCCTTGTATGAAATCATTGTATTAAGCTAATCTGTTTTATCCTATCTGTTCTTGTCTCTTGTCTCTGTTCTGTACTTATATATGTTTTAGTATGTATTATTGGTAACCTTATGTGATCTGTGAGATTACAACACTCAACATGAAGCAATATAGCCAACAATTGGAGGCTGGAAATCAAGCTCATAATTTTAAGCAATATTCTTATGAGGAACCCAACAATCATCTTCCAACATGTCAAAAGAATGACCACTAAGCTGGCAGACTCCATAGCCAACAAGGGAGTTATTACGAACTCAACCATTCACCACTTCTGTTGGAATGACAAAATAGAACTTGAAGACAGAGAGAAATGGAAACAAATCGCTATCCAGGATTATGGCCTCCTAGATGTGGGTGTGCGACAGGATGACAACAGAGGGAAAGCCCCTCCCCCATGTCACTGTATATTTAAAGTCAGTTTGGTTGTCCCTATAGCTGCATTGGAAGACATTTTATGCATGTCAAATGGATCTCATTCTGCAACTAGGATATGGACGACTATGGTCCCAGCATGTCCCTTGATACTCCCCAACCATGT
This sequence comes from Pseudotsuga menziesii, assembly GCA_001517045.1. Taxonomy (NCBI): domain Eukaryota; kingdom Viridiplantae; phylum Streptophyta; class Pinopsida; order Pinales; family Pinaceae; genus Pseudotsuga; species Pseudotsuga menziesii. Next base: position 27,375 of record LPNX010244724.1, read on the forward strand.
TGTTTTGTACCTAGATTAGCCACCAGGAGACTCTTTACTAGCAGGGAAGAATATATCAGATGGTGTTGATGTATTTGTAACTTTGGAATGTATTCACTTGTATATCTTATGTATTGTACCCTAATTTTTATTCCGGGAAGTATCTGTAATGTAATTGAGTCATGTCATGCCCCGATGTTTCAATCTAGAGATTCAATAATGTAAACAAGTCATGTAAATTCATAGAGTATAACCCTCCTTATTGATCAATGGTTAAAGTCCCCGCAGTTGTGGGGCTGCAGGGTTATTAGACTCTCCTAGAGAAGTCGGCCCTAGTGATTTATTGTCAAGTCAAGCATTAGTATAAATAGAGAGGGACCCTCTCTATTTATCACACATTCATATTCATTCACTCACACTCAGTTGTAGCACATAACTGAGAGAGAGAGAGAAGAAATTGGGACAAGAGAGAGAGAGACTACTGCTGTTGAGAGATCATTTTATTGTCTTTGGGTTTTACTTTTGGTGCTAATTCTATCTCTGAGGAAGTTGCAGGGTTTGCTCCTTTATGGTTTCCCTGAGGAAAATTTTCATGTTCATTGTCTCTTGTGTTTGATTGTTATGCTTGTTATTCTCTCAGATAAGCTCCTAAGATCATATAGCTTAAATGTTAAAAATCTAACATGGTATCAGAGCTAACCTAAGAAGAAGACACTGTGCAACGACGAAAAATACGACTTCCTACTTTTTGGATCTCGTTCCACAGATTTTCATCAAAAGGAGGTTGGGATGACTCTCCTCTCCAGGGAACATCTTTATGTTGAAGCAGAATCTGATTCTGATCATTTTCAGTTTTTGACCCCACACTACTGTCGAAAATTAGGGATTTCCACAGAAGTGGAATTTTTGAGTGAGCCTAGTCTTGGATTGATATCCTCACCAAAATAAAAGTGTAGAGATCAATATCAAAGTTTTTGGTTGGATAGAACTCTAGGAAAGTCAAACCCTAATCTTTTCCTGAACTAGAAAACCAGCTCTGCAGAAATTCAGCTCTAGATCCAGTTCCAACATATTAACCTAGTAAGATCTAAATATTTTGTATTTCTATTTGAGGTTCTCTTTTAAGATGTCTCATCATACCAATTTTGATGAAAAGCTTGAGAGAGCTGATAACTTTCCAGCTTGGAAGTATAGGATCTCCCTGGTGCTAGAAGAAAATGAGTTGGACTCTTACATCAATGAAGAGGTTCCAGTTCTAGAGGGAGATGAGGCTAAGGCCTTACACAAGAAGAAATTAGTCATGGATAAGAGGATCATTGCCGATTCAATCAAGGATCACCTCATACCTCAGGTGTCCTCTCTAAAGACACCTAAAGAGATGTTTGATGCCCTAACCAAGTTATTTGAAGGAAGAACATAAACCGAAAGATGACTCTGAGAAACCAATTGAAGAATGTAAAGATCTAGAATGTGGAGACCATCCAGTCTTACTTTACAAGGGTCTCTCAGATCAAGGAACAATTGGAAGCACTAGATGAAGAAGTAGAGAATGCAGAAATTATGATGATGACCTTGAATGGTCTCCCTAGAGAATGTGACTCTTTCATTCAAGGGATCTATGCCAGAAAGAAGCTAGTCAAGTTTAGCAGACTGTGAGAGGAATGCTCACTAAAAGAAGCTTGAAAATCAACTCGAGAAGAAAATATGGGAAGTGAAGATCAAGCTCTCACAGTAAATTCCAAGAAAAGCAGAACAGAACATCATAGAGGTAAGCACTCTCACCAGAAGAAAAACACTAGAAAGTCTAACAAATATTTGTCTAAGTACATTTTCTTTACATGTGATGAAAGAGGACAGCTTGCAAGAGATTGTCCTAGAAACAAAAATAGATCTCACAAGAGGAAGGGAAACAATAAAAGACATCATGCTCATGTTGCAGAAGATGATGAACCTTCCAAGAAGAGAATCAAACAAGAAAGTGATGAAGAATATGTTTTGATTTCTGCTCTCACAGGAAACATCACACATGAAAGAAATGATTGGCTTATAGATAGTGGGGCTTCTAAACATATGACGAGATTCAAAGAATCATTTGTGAAACTATCAGAACATGAATCACCCCACAAGGTGAAACTTGGGGATGACTATCAATATCCAATAAAAGGTAGTGGAGAATCCTCCTACAAATTAGACTCTGGAAAGTCTATGAAAATGAAGGATGTCCTATTTGTACCAGGACTAAAGAAGAACCTTATCTCCATCTATGCATTAGATGCAAAAGGTATAAGATTTGGATTTATAGATGGTCAAGTCACCATGTGGCTAAAAGGAAAGACTATTGACGATGTAGTAGTAATTGGAGAACAAGAGGGAGGACTATACAGATTAAAGGGCCAACGAGAACAAGCTTTGGTTCATGACTCATTAGAACCAAATGAACTTTGGCATAGAAGGTTTGCACATGTGCACTATAGGGCACTACCACTTGCAATAAAAGTTGTTGAAGGTCTTCTAGAAATAAAAGCAAAACATGAAGGAGTATGTAAGGGATGTGTGAAACGAAAGAACACAAAGAAGGAATTTCCAAGTAGCGAAAGTAAGGCTAAAGGAATCGAGGAAATCATGCACTCCAATGTATGCGGTCCAATGTCATATAGTTCATTAAGCGGGTATGTATACTATGTTTATTTCATTGATGATTTTTCTAGGAAGACATGGATATAATTCATGAAGAACAAAGATGAAGTATTCAACAAGTTCAAGGAATTCAAATCCTTGATCGAAAACTATACAGAAAAGAAGATCAATATTTTCCGATTAGACAATGGTGGAGAATTCACATCAAATTAATTCAAGGAATTGTGCAAAGATTCAGGGATTAAGAGGGAGTTGACCACTCCATATAATCCACAACAGAATGGGGTTGTAGAAAGAAAGAATAGAATGATCATGGAAGCTGCAAGGGCAATGCTTCATGATCAAGATCTTCCCATGCATCTATGGGCAGAAGTTGCTAGAATAGATGTGTATGTATAGAACCGTACTCGACAAAGAGTAGTCGAGAACAAGACATCTAAAGAAGTGTTTTACAGTAAGAAACCAAAAGTCATTCATCTCAGAATATTTGGCTGTCCAATGTACATACACATTCCAAAAGAAAAGAGGACAACATTAGATCCTTCAGGAAGGAAGGGTATATTTGTGGGATACTCTGAAAGATTGAAGGCTTACAGAATATACTTCCCAGGATTCAAGAAGATCGACATCAGCAGGGACATAACATTTGATGAAGACTCATCTCACAACAAATACAGAAAGAGACCTGCTAAAGAACCTAAAGAAATAGAAGTACCCAAAATTCATGACACAACCATGAATGAAGCAATTCTAGAAGAAGATCGAGAAGTAGAAGAACCTCAAGAACCTATAGATCCACCTCAAGAAAATAATCCTCACAAGAGGAAACATGCTTGGGCATGAGAAGCTATCCAAGGTGCAAAAAGATATGGGGCTCCAGAAGAGATACACAGAGAAAGGAAAAGAACCAGGTCCTGCTCCAGTTATGTAGCCTTATTATGTGACTTCATTGACAAATAACCTTCCAACTATGAAGAAGCAACAAAAAAGAAAGAATGTAAGGATGCTATGATCAAAGAGTATCAATCAATCATGAAGAATGATGTTTGGGATGTTGTCCCAAGACTAGAGGGGAAGTCTGTTGTGACTTCCAATTGTATCTATAAGATCAAGCATGCTGCAGATGGTAGCATAGAGAAATATAAAGAAAAATTTGTGGCTCGTGATTTCTCCTAGAAAGAAGGAATAAATTATGAGGAAACTTTTGCTCCTGTAGCCAGATATACTTCCATCAGATCAGTACTTGCTTTAGCTATAGTAATGAAGTGGAAAGTACACCAGATGGATGTCAAGACAACTTTCTTGAATGGTGTAGTAGAAGAGGAAGTATATGTGGAGCAGCCACTTGGTTTTGAGACACATGACAGAGAGACTCATGTGTGTAAGTTAAAGAAATCCCTGTACAATTTGAAATAGGCACCCAGGACATGGTATGGCAGAATTGACAGCTTCCTATCCAATTTGGGTTTTACCAAGAGTAAAGTGGATTCCAACCTTTACCACAAGGTTGAAGAAGGGAACCCAGTGATACTCCTACTGTATGTAGATGATCTATTTGTGACAGGTGAGGATCGGTTGATTGCTGATACAAAGATGAAGCTTGCTGCCGAGTTCAAAATGAAGGACTTGGGTATGATGCACTATTTTCTAGGAATGGATGTGTGGCATAATGCAAATGGAATTTCCCTGGGACAAAGGAAGTATGTAGTAGAGATCCTGAATAGGTTTGGGATGATGGACTGCAAGGCCATGACCACACCTATGGCATCAAACCTAAATCTATTGAGTGATGCTTCATCAGAAGCAGTTGATGTTGCAATGTATCATCAGATGATTGGGTCCTTGATTTACCTGACGAATTCGAGACCATATATTTTCTTTGCTGTGAACACATTGAGCCAGTTCCTAACGAATCCGAGACATGTTCACTTGATTGTTGCAAAGCATATTCAGAGGTACCTGAAGGGTATAGTTGATTATGGGCTCAAGTATGAGGCGAATCAAAAGATTAACCTAGAAGGTTATGTGGATTCGGATTGGGTAGGCAATGCCATTGATAGAACGAGCACTTCAGGGTGTTGCTTCAGTAAGGGATTAGGTGTGATCTCCTAGTTTAGTAGGAAACAATCATGTGTGTCACTATGCACACATGAAGCAAAGTATGTTGTAGCTTGTTCAGCTAGTTGCGAGGCGGTGTGGTTGAGAAAGCTACTATCTGATTTATTTGATCTTCAGATGGATGCTCCTTGTATATATTGTGACAACCAAAGTTGTGTGAAGCTGTCGAAGAACCCATTGTTCCATGAAAAGTCAAATCATATTGAGATCAAGTATCACTATATTAGGGATATGGTGCAGAGAGGAGTAGTGAAGCTCCAGTATGTTGCGATGGACAAGCATATAGCTGATGTACTAACCAAACCATTAGCCAGAGTAAATTTTGAGTACTTCAAGGAGAAGCTTGTTGTTCTCCAGATCGAGTTTCCCTCCAAAGTGAATTGATTTGTTCGTTGGCCCTTCTAAAATGGTGGAATCCTGAGCTTCACATGGTCAGATGTAAGTGCAGAGATTCTCAGATGTGATTATGGGTTGTGTTACCACATGATCAGTGTAGAGATATTCTGATGTGATTGTGGGTTGTGTTACCACATGATCAGTGTAGATCCATTCTGATGAGATTGAGGGATGTGTTCCCACATGATCAGATATAAGTGCTAAAGGCCATTCTTTGGGAGAATGGAGGCACCTGGTCAGTTACCAGGAATATGTTTTTGTCTGGGACTGAAACTTAGCTTAGTGCTAAGAGCCCATTCTCTGGGAAAATGGAGGCACCTGGTCAGTTACCAGGAATTTGTTTCATTATGGGACTGACACTCAGCCTAGAGCTGAAATCCCTTTTGATATGATGAGGTCGGATGTAAGTGCAGCATCTTTCTGACATGATGAGGTTGGATGTAAGTGTAGAGCCCTTATGACATGGTGAGGTCGGATGTAAGTGCAGAGCCCTTCTGACATGATGAGGTCAAATGTAAGTGCAATGCCTTTCTGACATGATGAGGTCGGATGTAAGTGTAGATCCCTTCTGGCATGACGAGGTTGGATGTACGTGCATAGCCCTTCTGACATGATGAGGTTGGATGTAAGTGCACCACCTTTCTTACATTATGAGGTTAGATGTAAGTGTAGAGCCCTTCTAACATCATGAGGTCGGATGTGAGTGTTGGGCCTTTCTGACATGGGTTTTGGATGTGTTCCTTGTATGGTCAGATGTGAGTGTTGGGCGTGCCTTTCTGACATGGTTCATTCCATGGTCAGATGTAAGTGTTGGGTGGGCCTTTCTGACATGGTTCATTCCATGGTCAGATATAAGTGTTGAGACGATGAAGACCTACATGAAGGCTAGGACTACAACCAACATGAAAAAGGGTTGGCTTTGTAGAACTTCTTGTGATAAGTATAATTGAGATAGAACCAGTGATGATCCAGCAGTGACGATCCAGATCAAGTGATGATCTATACTTGATGATGATCCAGTGATGATCCAGACTTGATGATGATCCATTAATGCTCCAGATCAAGTGATGATCTAGACTTGATGATGATCCAGTGATGCTCCGGATCAAGTGATGATACAGACTTGATGATGATCCAGACTTGACGATGAACATGAGTTGAAGATGACGATATGATGATCCAGATGATACAAAGAAGAAGACATGTGCTGATAAATTGTGTTGAGAGAATACCTTCCTAGTTAAGAGGGAGTGTTGATGTATTTGCAACTTTGGGATGTATTCACTTGTATATCTTATGTATTGTACCTCGGATGTTTATTCCGAGAAGTATCTGTAATGTAATTGAGCCATTTCATGCCCCTATGTTTCGATCGAGAGATTCAATAATGTAAACAAGTCATGTAAAGTCATAGAGTATAACCCTCCTTATTAATCAAGGGTTAAAGTCCCCGCAGTTGTGGGGCCCTAGGGTTATTAGACTCTCGTAGAGAATTCAACCCTAGTGAGTTATTGTCATGTCAGGAATTAGTATAAATAGAGAGGGAGCCTCTCTATTTATCACACATTCATATTCATCCACTCACACTCAGTTGTAGCACATAATTTAGAGAGAGAGAAGAATTTGGGACAAGAGAGAGAGAGACTATTGCTGCCAGGAGATCATCTTACTGTCTTTGGGTTTTACTTTTGGTGTTGATTTTATCTCTGAGGAAGTTGTGGGGTTTTCTCCTTTATGGTTTTCTCGAGGAAAATATTTGTGTTCATTTTCTTTTGTGTTTGATTGTTGTGCTTGTTATTCTCTCAGATAAGATCCTAAGATCATATAGCTTAAATGTTAAAAATCTAACAGATGGCAACAGTGGATGCGAAAGGTTAACAACTCCATTGAGTAAAGGTTTTATCTCCATCGTTGGCATTACTGGGTGTGTCTAGGGTATTGGGAGATCACCACCAGGGAGACTGGGATATAGTTTCTCACTACCCATCATCCTTCACCTTAAGAGCGCTCCATTCTGGCCCGTTTCTTTCACATTCAGTTGATTATGGCTTCATAGGGGAACGATGTGAACAACGTCGACTAGGAGGATATTTTCCGCAAAGAAACCCCAGAGCATATATGTAAATCCATTGCAACCATGGAGAATGAAATATTTGGGGAATTTTGGATTATGCTTGGCCCAGAGGTTGTCATCTTGAACTACTAGCGCCTAAAGTTCATTCTCTTTAGATCCATGAGAGAAAGGGAGAGTTTGGGCAATATTGTGAAGATTATTATTAGCACCTTCAAGGAAGATGCTGAGAAAATCCTGGTGCACATGAGAGATCTCATACAACTCTTAGAACCACTATTTAAATGTGCCAACAGGGGAATTAACCAGGATGGAACCAACAATGCCGATGAGGATGAAGTTGAATGCATCAAGAAGGCCTAGGTTCACCTCAACATTACATGCTCTGCTCTCTCTTGCTTGGTTCATGATTGTGTTATGTTCATGGTTTATTTCCATATCTTTATTTCCTCTAAAATATATAGGTGTATGAGGCTGCCATTGTTTAAAGGTTGGGAAGCCTTCAGAATGCTTAGACATTCGGTTTGGTCTCTTCTGCATATATTCCTTTTTTAGTTCCATGACCACTGTCTAACTCCATGTTTCAGGAGTCAGAAACGACTATGTAATATGCTTTGTTTATTTAAGTAATAGAAAATAGCACTTCCTACTAACAAAAAAAGTGAACTCCTCTTATTTACAAAACAAATCATTGAAGGATAATTTGAAAAAGAAAATAACACTTTAAACAACTCTCTTTGGAGATATGTTTTTGGATGGAATGATAAGTAGGATATTGTTCTAACTTGAATATTTTATCTTAGGGGTGGTAATTATTATTTTTATGTAATGTATTTTGTTAAAGAAGAGGGAAGGGGTTATTATTTTCTTTTGAGGAGTTCACCCATTGTATTTTGTTTACAAATTCTACACTGTATTTTTAGATATTGTAGATTTTATCGCAATATCCAAGAAATTGTCTGGGAAATCACTTGTTCTAGATGGTGAACTTGTTGTATCGGGTTTTGAGCACTTATGCATTCAAAGGTGTTATAGTTCATGACATTAAAATGCAAGTTTGTATTTTTTTTTCTTTTGAGATGTTATATCTTAATAATAAACAACTTTTACAAGAGAAACTAAAAGTGCAAAGAGAGCTCTTATATGATTGTTTTCAAGAAGAATCATGGAAATCCATCTTGCAACTACAACAATATTAAATGATGTAGAAGAAATGCATAAATTTATTCAAGAACCTATGAACAATAGCTTTCTTTAGATCTTGTACCAATAAGGGCATTCCATGGTTTTGGAAAGCATATTGGAGTTTGTGGTTTGTTTCTTCCTCCATGTTATGATGGAGGCTTAGAAGGATATGGAAGTGTGTAAATAAGGTATGGGTTTTACCAAAGTCATGTTTGAAGAAAATTCTAGTATTTTTCACAATAAGTCATCCCAAATACAAAGTATTATTATTTATATGGAGAGACATTAGAAGACAATTTTTTGTTTGGGCATTTATAGATATGGGAGTTCAATGCTACTAATTTAAGCATTATCAATGTCCAGTGTGCAATTGTTGGAGCATAGATCTGATTTCCATGCTTGAAGTAGACCCCTTGTAGAAACACCCTCCATAGCAAGAAGAAATTTGTAGTGGCATATTATATGGAATGGAATTCTCAAAAGATACATCAAAGGGAGGCATGCCACCCTTGAATAAGTTGGTTAACAGTATTTGAGGATCACTTATTTTAAGGAAGAAGGGCATTCGTTGATAAGAGGTCTCCAATGTGCACACTTGGAGGTGGTGGTTCTTACACATATATTCATGTTACGTTATTTATTTAAGGGGGTGTTATCATTACTTGGAGGCACCATCCACCTTTGAGGAGACATATTAGTTTTTATTATATTCCAAAAAACTTGGATTTGGGACCTACCAACATACTTTATCATTTTTCCTGGAAGGATATCATATTCAAGAGGGAGCCCTACATTAAAAGTTGACACATGGAAACCAACACATCTTTCAATGTCATAAGATATCAAGAAGAAAAGTGACCAACCTAGAGGATATTTGGGACTTGTTCATGTATTCTCTAGATACTATGCTTGCACACATACCTCATCAATTGTCCTAAGTTTTATAGCATCACTTTCCTTCATAAATGACTATGTAAGCCACTTATATACTTGAGACGTACATTCAAGTTCTTGGGAG
>LPNX010244746.1:0-57462 GCA_001517045.1 Pseudotsuga menziesii
ATGAATAGACCACTACTTTTTATATATTTAATAAATATAAAACTCAAATATATTCATTTATAATGAAAAATATAATTATAATAGTATTAAAAAAATAAACAAATCACTATTATTTTTTAATATAAATTTTATATTAAATCATATAAAAAATATTACATCACATAAAATAAAAAACAATAAACTATGTATATTTATATTATTTTTTATATTAATATAAAAAAAATTGTGGTTTAATGGGTAGGTAGGTAAGAGAGGAAAAAAGTAAAATCAAATTTTATTATAATTTTAGTAACATTAAAAATAGTTTTTATTCTTTATTTTGTTAGTATTTAAATGTTTTATTTATTTTAGGATGTAATAATTAAATATATTTATTTTTTTAAATATTATTTAATAATATTACAAATACCAAATATGTTTTATTTAGTATTTCAAGATAAGTCTATTTAAAATAAAATATTATTTAGTTTTCTTTTAAAAAAATTGATTAATAAATGTTTTTAGTATTTCAAAATGCTTCCACTATAATTCTAATTAATGCGTAGGTTATGTTTTAGAGGAGTTGGAAGTAGTGATCAAATAAAATATTCTATATTTATTAGTTAAAGTTTATTTATCTTATTTCGAGGTGATCTTTTCAAGAAGTTAACTAAGGTGAGGTTGATATGGAGTTAGATATTGTCAAATAAAAATATGACACATAATCATTATGTGTCCAACTCAACCATAATGGTTGACCAAAGATATTGAAATTCTATTGGTTTAAAAATTCAACTCAATCCAGCTCATCCATGGAACAGTTTTTTATAAGGCCTATTTTAGACCCCAAATTTCCTCTAATTGAGGCTTTAATGCGATGGTTATTCACCTCTATATCCACTACGACATACCGACGTTGCTCATCCATATACTTTAAGTGGACCAAATGTTCTTCTAACTTTGAAGTGTTAGGTAGAAACTCTATGGCTAGTTTTAATGAAGGAATCTCGCACTAAATTGGTAATATCGACTCCACCCCGTGTAGTAGATGACAAGGAGAAAAACCGGTGATAGTATTCATTGCAGTTTGACAAGCCTAGAAAGCAGGGTAAAGCATGATATTCCAATTAGTTTTGCTTTGTGCAATGGTTCTTTGTAAAATGTCCTTAAAGGACTTATTAACTGCTTCAACCTGACCATTCGCTTGAGGGTAATAAGAAGAAGAGTGCATTTTATTATACCCTAGTTTCGAAGCTAATTCTATCGTCATATTATTATGAAAGTACATGCCATGGTCAGAGACAATCTCCTTTGGGATACCGAACAAAGTGATAATCTGGTTGAACATGAAGTGAGCGGTCGTCTTAGCATCAGATTTAATTGTAGGCATAGACTCTGCCCATTTCGTGAAGTAGTCTACGACCATTATAATATGATTATTCCCCCCACGCGACGTTGGATTTTAATCCATAAAGTCCACCCACCTTAGTGAAGGGGAAAATGATGATAATAGGATATAAAGGGGCAGGATGCGAACACGTATTCCATGGAAACACCTGGAAAGGGTGGAATCACTTGACCACATTAACATAATCTTTTAATATTGAAATCCAATAGTAACCCACTCTAAGGATTTTTTGGGGTGTAGTAAGCCCAGATAAATGACCACCACACGCCCCACCATGGAAACCATCTAGCACAGTCTCAGTCTCATTGTGAGTCAAACAACGACGCAAAATGGAATCCACCCTAGGGATACAATGTGTCACTGATAATGAGGTATTTCTTAGATTTATGATGTATGCGCTATTGTTAGTCCCTCAAGAGGTGAGAGGGAACCTTAAAAGTCTACAGATAGATGATAATATCACCATACCAAGGGTCAATAGTCGAAATGAGGAAAATATGCTAATCTACAAACGAGTCATCATGAATCCTATCTTCCTCTAGACTAGGGATATCAAATATAAGCTCCACAAAGATTAATGAGTTCTTCAATTTTACTAAAACAAATTTGAGGTCTAATTCTTGAAAAGTGGCAATCCATTTATTATACTCCCCCCCAATCATTCATCTCGTCACAACAAACAAAAATGGAATGATATGAGCTACAACGGTAGTCTGGAGAAGTAAAATATAGTGTCTCAACCTCTAGACGGAATGAATAGTCAGTAAGGATACCTTCTCGACGTGACTATATATAAGTTCAACATCAATGAGATTTTGGATAAGATAATAAATAATGTGCCCTGAGAGCTCATCATCTGCTTGTACCAGAACCATGCCAATCGTCTCTTGAGACGCGGCCACATACAACAAGAAATCACAGCTATAATCAGGTGGAGTAAGCATAGGGGCCAATGCCAATGATTTTTTAAGGGTGTCGAAGGAATTCTTGGCTCACTCATCCCATATTAACGAAGTAGCCTTCTTCAATAAGAGCATTAACCCCTTGGTAAAATTGTCATAATTGACAACGAATCAACGTAAGAAATTGCGCATCCCTTGGGGACTTTGAAGATGTCAAATTGTTCATGGGGGAGACAACTGAAGTATTTCCTCAATCTTGATAGGATCGACCCTAATCCCCTCCATTGATACAATGAATCCCAACAAACGACTAAATTTCACACAAAAGATGCAGTTTTGAGGGTTTAATGAAATTTTGTAACGATGACATATTTGAAAAACCAAGCACAAATGATATGGGTGATCCACCCTCAAATGAGAGTGAGAAAATAAATCATCAAAATAAACCTTGATAATACACTTGAGGTCATGGAAATAAGAATTCATGGCCCACTGAAAAGTGGCTCTGGGTTTTTTAAGGCCGAAAGACATTTTCCATTATGCAAAAGTACCCACCACACAAATACACGCAATCTTATGTTTGTCCTCAAGTTTAATTTGTATCTGGTTATACCCATAAAATACATCCATAAATGAGAAAACTTCGCTACCCGTACACTCATCCAAAATATGATCAATGAATGATGTGGGGAAGTTATCTTTCGGACAAGCCCTATTCAAGTCTCTAAAATCAGTGCACACACAGATGGTTTCCTACTTCTTATCTACCAAAACATGATTGGATACCCATTCAGTTAAGGGAACCATATAGATGAAACCAACTTTGAGAAGTTTCTCTATGTCATCCTTAGTGGAAAGTGCTTTGTGAGAGTTCATTGCATGTAGGCATTGTCGAATGGGTTCAACATTTGGATATTTTTTGATCTCATGTTCAACAATGAAATGATCAATTCTTGGCATTTCTTAATACTACCAAGCAAAGATGTCACAAAATTCTTTAAAAATCTCAGTGTATCTCTTGATTTCATCGAGCGAGAAGTCTGCATCGATGTACGCATGATCGATTTTACCAGGAATCCAATAGATGTTGATTGAAATCGTAGGAGATAAGTTCACCATGTTCCCTTTGACATATATACCATGAGCACCTAATGGGAGCACAACGTAACCAACACTCTCGCTTAAGGTAATCCTAAATTCATCATGGTCGACCCATTCAAGATCCGAGAGGAAGTAATATCAATGATGCAACTCCTCCCAAGTTTTTTCTAAACCATGCATGGCCTCGATAATATCTTCATCTGAAGGAAAAAAATCATTAAGGTAATCATGTGGGCATGGTGGAAAAACCACCAAAGGAGGCAGTGCAAAGAGATCTTCCTCCTTTATCTGTGAAGAGGAAGCACTAGGGTCTATAGCGGGATCAAGTGTATCTTGATACAAAACCTCCTCTATAGACAACGACATTCTCATCCTAGTAGGTCTAGAATATTCATTCGAAGTGCTCATAGAAGGAAGAGTCCATGGGTCTTCCAAATACATAATACGAAATGGGATCTAACTCACAGGTGACAAATCACTACTAGGGGTAGAGCCAATAACTAGGATTGGTGCTAAAATATTAAAAGTTCCCATTAACAATGGATACATTCCTAAAGTAACATTCTCAGTTGCCAGCTAAGAATTATCAATATCCGGGATAATAAATCCCAACAATGTAGAGGAACCAAAATTATTGAAAGATATCTGGTCGATCATCATAATCTGATCCTCAAAAGGGAATCCTGCTACTCAAAAAACGGATGATACGATCATTTTCATATCATAAATCCAGTTCCAACCCAGTAAAAGGTTGTGTTCGAGGGGTGCATCAACCACCTCAACCTTGATCCACACGGTCTTACTTACCAACTGGACTTGAATAGAAGGAATAATTCCATTCGGCTGAAATGATCATCCATCAAACGTAGTGAACATGGTCATTGATTTTGACAACATGCGTGAGCCAAGGCCTTTCCAACAACCTAGATATATCACGAATTCCTCAGTGCCTTCATCAATAACTATAAGTTTAATGGTGTTTTTGATACACTCCACATTGACTAGAAATGCCACATGGTAAGGAAATCAAGGATGGATCTTGTGAGTTTCAAACTTTCAAATTTGACTATGGTGGAGGAATTAGTATCAACTACTCCAAGAGAAAACAACAAGGCTCTTTGTTACGAAGGACAAGTATGAAGAACTTCCATAGCTGACATCAAATAGGGATTCTGGCCCAAATCCTCAACAATAGAGTAATGCTAGGAGGCTCGGGAATTAGGATTGTGTCTTGAATGCTTAAGGAATCCATTAGGTATATGAGGTACCACTTCAAGCTTATCAATCTGCAATGAAATTTTAGGAGGTGGAGGCTCTTTCCCAAGGTTGGGTTATGATAAACCATAATCTTTCAAGCGATTCACAACATTAGCAGCTGACATCATGTTGATCCAACCATGGCCACCTTCAGGAATCGATGAGTTTTGATACCCACCAAATATACTTCCAGTTTCCATTGTCCTCGAAGCCATAGTTTTATTATGAGGCAAAGGTTCAGTCAACATAGCTAGGATCTCTGCGATGTAATTTGAGGCATCCTGAATATGAGGGCATAGTTATGTTAGATGGTCTCCCCCACAGAGTTTGCAATGGAATTTAAACTTCCACTTAGGTTTCTTGTTTCCCCAACATTATCCACATTCTTGTCATCAATCTGATTCTCCTTCCTACTCCCACCCAGTTTAATATTTCTTCCCTTTCTTCTATTTCTTCCAAGCTGCTGGTTACCCATATGATCCAACGACTACACTGAGAGTACATCCATAGATTGGGTGGGAGTGGACAAGGTCGTATCTTGTCCGATCATAGACTGATTAAAATTTAATATAAAAATATGGCATTTGATGTGTAACATGGTCTACAAGCTTGGTACTTGCAGAGCCAATGATACCATCAACATGTATCCCAGGATTGAACTTAGGATTGAATTTGGACTGTGTTGCAGTAGGGATAATCTCATATAAAATCCCAGACTGAGCATAGATCAAATACAACTACTGAGCCCTAAATATATCTTTTTCCTCTTTACACACTCTGGATGTCGAAACATCTTTCGTGATACAAGGAAATACATATTTGAGGAACCATTAAAATAAAAACTCGAGTGGAATGTTGGCCTTAATCAACCTCTTTCGTCGGTGCCACTCTTGAATATGATCAGAAATATGTGTGGATTTATCCTACCAAGATGTCAACAAGGGATCGGTACTGACATCATCACATACCATTAGTTGAAAGTGGTTAATAAAGGTCATGGCTGAGTCATTAAAAGTCTGATAGGTTCACACATGTAGCTCTATATACCATTTCATGGCAGGACCCGTGAGGGTGGACTAAAATAGTCATAAATGAATGGATTCATGGTTCAATGTGTTCGAAGAGAACCATAGGTGGAAAGTAGTAACATGCTCTCCAGGTTTCTCACCAATATTATCTTCAAACTAGAAATGTCTGAAGGAAGTTTGGAGGGAACAACCACCCACATTGGATCATGAGACATTAGATCATTGCTCAACTTCAAAAGGTCAAGTAGGTTTAAAGTATAAATAAAAGGGATCCTAGGTTGTGCCATAAGATTCAATGTCCCCTGAAGAGGTTAGTTCACATAAGGCTGATTGTGATAAAGGTCGTATCCTTGACCGGTCGGATAATAATCCCCTCCCACATGTGCCATACAAGGTGACACAAGGATCTAATGATTAGTAATTCCTTGATAAGGAGGCCTTATATAACCATAGTTATAAGATTGATAGGTAGGTTTCCCCCAGACATATAAAGAGGTATATGTCCTCTGGATACAACAATACTAGCTGATGTGGGGATAACATAGTTATATGGATCACTACTTCCCAAGGGACCGTGCGGTACATAAGGAAGATGCAACATGAGGAATGCATTTGAAGGAACAAGTATGGTGGACAACGAGACATAGGATGGAATGTAAGAAGTGGCCCCAATATTCATGCATCCACTATCACCCCTGAGAGAGTGAACCCTAGTGTGAATACCGGATGAAGGGAGCGAACCCCACCCCGCCCCCCCACAAATAAAGTCGAGGATGAAATATGACCACTCCCAAACCTATGAGTAAGAAAAGGAGCAATAGTTCCCCCAAGTCCAACACCAGGGTCCGCACCAGGACTCATGGTGGATGATGGGATAGATGTAGTGAAATCCAACATGCCAAATGTAAACAAAACTATGCTAGATGGAGTAGGACGAGTCTCAATATCTGACCTCTCCAAGGAAAACCTCCTATAGGAAGCTATAAAATATGACATATGGGGTCATGTAGTATGGGAAGTACGAGCCCCCGAAGGGTCAACATAAAAATAATTTCCAAGAATCCATATGGTTCCTCCCCCATTTCCAAATGACAAAGACATAGGGAACTCCAGGTTATCATATGTAGTAGTCATAATGAGAACCATATGTGAACCAAAGTGGACTAAAGGTTTCTTAGAATGTCTAGTCATCTTTCGAGGAAGATAAGAAGGGTTCCAAGGAGATAATCCTGCTAAATTTTGTGATTGGAAAGGTTGTATAAATCAATCCATAATGAATCAAAGTAACAAATACTCAACCAATTACAATCCCTAAATCCAACTAGCGCACAAAGAGTACACCCCTAAGAAAACTAGGTCATATGAAAACAAGCATAGAGGGAGGATAAGTGAGCTCCTGAATGCAGCAAGAATGCCTCGCCTAGTAGAGGCATAAGGCTCCCATACACTACAAGTGGAGGTGTGTACCCAATTATAGTGGCCCTCAGTTTCAACGCATATAGATATTGTGTTGTCTGACCCCTACTTGGCTAGGACATTCGTAGAATAACCTCTACAAGTACCCCCTGCGATACCTAGGTAAGGAAACTAAGGTCACCCCAATATAAACAATGCTTAGGAGGATAGTTGCAGGAGGGATCTACTGTACGAGAATGGTAACAAAGCATGAAGCTTTGAAGCACTAAAGTTACCTCAAGATCCCCTAGATACGAATAAGATCCTAGAAATATCTTCGGTGCTCAACAGAAAGTGGCAAGGGGAAATCCCTACCACAAACTTGTATGTTTACTCGTGATTAAATCCTATGTAAGAGGATCCTCTTGAGAACACTAATTATACCAATGATTTCACTTCTCACCTTGACATACACCTAGAAGTTTTGTTTCATAGTCCTGGAAATATATACTCATGACACCCTATTCCAAGATTCTATAATCCTAAGCCTGTTGGTTCACCTCTATCAAATAAAAACATGTAATCAATTTTAATTTAAGTGTTAATTTTAATGACTATGATTACTCAATGGTAATGAATGTGCAACTAGTGAGGCTATGACTCAACAATGAATTACATATGCACAACTAAAAAAATAATGCTAAGTGAAACTTGTTTTTAATCATGAAAAAGGGGTATGCTACTACATGCAATACACAATTTCCTTTGAAATTCCCATGCAATCATTCGTATATGAAAGTGTGATCACTAATTCCATCTAATCAAACCTAATGCAAGTACCAAATCAATGCATATGCATAATGCAATAAACATGCAAAGAAAACATATTTTTGTATTTTCATTATAGATGCAATGAAAATGAAATAAAAAGACCCTACACATTCCCAAACCTCACAGCAAGGTTAGTGCACTAATAATAAAACAAAATGGAGATAAAATACAACAATAAATTCTAAAGAAATTCAATGAAAAAAAATCTCTGGTCACAATAGAGGCAATCGAAAGGCAACACAGGGACCCAAGAAGACTCAACAATATCCACAACCCACCTAGAACCTCCACACATCCAAATATCAAGCACAAGGAGATGTGTATGCAACTGATCAAGGAACAATATCGTATGTATGCAACTGTATGTACTGTAGCTTGCGTATATACATGACTGTAAGTTCTATGACCCACGCATACGAATGAAGAGGTGGTAAAAATTAAGTTAAGACTCAAATTGCTTCAAGGAACTAAAATAACTCAACCAACCACTGAACGGGACACAAAAACAAATAGAATGAAAGATAAAATCAGGACAAACATGCAACGAAACCCCAACAAAAGGAAATCCCCAGCGTAGTCGCAAATTATGTTACATAGAAGATCACCTATGGCTTGGGGTGGATCAAAATAGACATGATGACACCGGAAATAAACCCATTTCCAGGCATGCTAAATATACAGGAGAAACTAACACTAGGGGACCAGGGGCATACCTTATTCTAGATGTTTGAAGTAGATCCCCATTGAGCATTCAATCAAACTTGTACCTACATATTTCCCTCAACAACAACACGATAGAAAATTGGAATATATGTAAAGCGTTAGAATCTAATATAGCATGTTATATTTCAATACATAACCAAAGTAATTACATCCATGGATACACATATTTATAATTACACATGCAATGGATGGAAAATGGATCTTTCTATTAATATGAGTAGAGATAAAGATGCCAAACTTTTTTGGCGCCTCGTCTAAATCAATAAACTGAGTCCCTCCACTTGGGCCTCCATCTCTTCAATCCTCCATAAAAATGAACACTTGCAAAGATCAAGAAAAGCTTGAGAAATATGTTGGAATACATTATATTCCTTGGAAGGTAATAATGTCTTTGTATTATGTAGAAAGTTGTCTATAATCTTATGTAAAAGAGTAATACATTTAACCCGTAGTTATATGGTGTTGTATTTAGTTGTAGAGTATTTGTCCATGGTATTGTATTAAGAGATGTTATTTTGGAGAATTATATTATCCCACATGCAATATGTGAGAGTAATTCCTCCTCATCTCTTAGTATATAATAGGGCCAAGTGAGTCTCTACATATCATGTATTCTTGATGTAGCAGTGGTACTATTGTGACACTGTTGTACATCATCTATATTATTTGGGGTATTTGTGATTTTCTCTCTTGTAAGATTGGACAAGACATTCTGGAGATAATAGAAGACTACCTTCCCATGGATGTAACCCATTAGGGTGAACCACATATATTGGTTTCCTCTTGTCCTTTTCTTTTTATGTTCTTATCTGTTATGATATGTTGTTGGTTGCTTAGATAGGTTAACTAGTTTATCTTGAATCTACTATTCTAACATGGTATCAAAGAAGGTTGCTATGATCTAATACCTTCTATAGCTTTCAATCGATAACGATTATCATTTGGGAATTGTCAGTTTGTTGTGAATTTGCTTTCTATCTGCTAGCCATTAGGCTTCTCTTCAGATCTGGGCATATTTATGCATTTTTTCTTTTTTATCCTAACCCTAACTTGTTGTATAATATTTTTGTAGAATTTTTTCAAGGGTTTCTTGATGTTTTTTCTGTAGATCTATACGATTTTGGGGCTCTCCTCAAGGAGATATTTCTTCCGATTATAAAAACGACAGTTATACAAAAGGGTCATAACTTGGTCATTTTTACCAGAATTTTTATTATAACCTGTTTTTGGAATTGGAAACACCATTTTGGATGCACCATTGCGACTAGAACATAAAATTGGGTATTTCTAGGCTTCCTTTCGGTAATAAAAACAACAGTTATACAAAAGGCCGTAACTTGGTCATTTTTTACTGGGTTTTTTATTATAACCTATTTTTGGAATTGGAACAACCATTCTGAATCCATCTACATGGCCAAAATAGAAAACTGGGCATTCTTTTTATCTTCCTTTCGGTAATAAAAACGACAGTTATAAAAAAGGGTCATAACTTGGTCATTTCTTTCCAGATTTTTTATTATACATGTTTTTGGAATTTGAACAGCCATTCTAGATCCACCTACGGAACCAAAACAGAAGAGTGGGCTTTTCTAAGCACATTTTTTTTCACATGGTTGTGAGTGAAAGTTTCCCCTCTTTTCTTTACTGTGTTTCTAACTATGCTTTTGCAGATTCAGATCAGTAAAGTGTAACTGTTTTCAAGTTCTTCACTATTTTTCTATCATTTTTTAGTATTAAGGTTTCTTTTTTTTTGACAAAATTTCACTCATTATGACTTCCGAAGTAGCCTATGTTCCTGAATTAGTTGGTTCTAACTATCTTCCCTGGAAGAGAAAGATGATTGATGTTCTTAGGAGTAAGAATATTTGGAGGCTAGTTAATGGTGAACACAAGACACCTACTGCTACTGATGATTTGACTATATGGGAAGCTAAAGGTGATCAAGCAAGGGGTTTCATTGGTCAAGCTGTTGCAGATAGTCTTCAGGTAAGTATTGAGGTAGAGGACATCCTGATTCAGGTATGGAAAATTCTTTCCTCTTTATTTTATAAATTTGATGATGTTTCTGCATATTATCTTGAAAAGAAGATCTTTGACCTCGAATCTACTGACTTTGAAAGAGTTGAGTTATATCTTGCTGAATTGAAAACTTTAAATGAGAAATTAAATAGTTGTCGTAAAGATTACAAGAAAACTGACACTGCTCTTATTATTATTGTAGAATGTAAAATGCCATCTTGTTTTGATATGTTCATCCAAACTAGGAATAGAGATCTGGAATTGTCTCAAAGTACTACAAAGCAAAATTTTGATGATTTTTGTAAATGATTGATCGATGAGCAAGAAAGGTTAATTATTTCAAGACAACTCACACCTAATAAAGTTCTAACTGCGCTTAATAAGAATCATAAGAAAATTTTTAATAATGCTAAAGGTTCTAATCCTTCTAATACTGATTCTGGACATGTTTCTCATGCTTCTAATCGAAATAGTTAACAGAAGAAAGTATATGATCCTTGTAAACATTGTGGTAAAACTAACCATCCTAAAAAGAATTGTTTTCAAGAAAAACGTTTAATGGCTAAAACTAAAAAGAAAACTTCTCATGACTCTCAAGTAGCTTTATGTGCATCTGTTGTTTTGCCTAATAATTCTTCTTCTAACATGGAATGGCTAATGGATTCGCACCGGTATTTGAGCCCCCAAGGTCAAGCGAGGGGAAGCCTCTCCCAGGCAATATCGGAACTGCTTTAGACTATGCCTCCGGCCCTGTGCAGTCAGAGAGGGATCTCTCGTTTGTCACCGAAGTCTACTCTACATAAGATTTTCAATCAACATGATCAGGGGGCCAGGATCCTAAATGGGACAAAGTATGTCGAGGTGAGGTGCATATTAGGATTATCGCAGGAAAGGGACCATTGGCAATGGAGTCGAAAACCTATGTAAGGAACAATTACAAAGGAAAATAATGACATGGGGTTGCAAATAGAAGCAAGATAGCCACTGATCTCTTAATCATGAGATTTTTAGCAGGCGGTTAGAGGACAAGAGAGAGAATAGCCCATCGCGTGGAGCACCAGCGAGATGATTTCCATGCAACTTTAGAAGAACAATTGATAAATTCTTGGAACAATAGCAGGAGCATAGCAAGTATGAATTCCTAATCGTTATACCCTAAATGCATGCCATGAAAGAAATCAACAAATTGGAATGGAAATAGAAAGCACATTACACGTAAAGGAAAATACATATTGGGAAAAACAACGACACATGAATCTCTGCCATGAGAAACAATTCTTCCTCTGTAATTTTATTCATACACAGGCATCAAATCTTATTTACAATGGGGAGCCTTAGCCCAGGAATGTTTCCCAATCCAATTCACTAACTCCTTTCTCCCTCTATCAGGAGCATTTTTATACAATTCTAGTGCTAAGAAAACCGAATAGAAAATTGTTACAAGTCGCCATCATGCGTTAACAGTACAGGGAGTGGACTATCGCCATGTTTTACAAATATAAAAAAACATTATGGCGCCAGTGGCTGCATTCAGCCCAAGTAACAGTTTGACATGCTCGTTTACCATGAGGGATGATGAGTATGATGCCTCCTTCTATATCCGAAGTGTGTGCTTCCACTGTGTTCAAATGTAGTTTTCCACATGGGCACACACTGGCATGGTAATTGGCATCCTTCCCCAGTCCAGTCACATCCGCCACCTCCTTAATCCCATGGTAACACTGTTATATGTGGGATTTGGAAGAAGTGCTGCATTGCTTCTTGTTGAGATGAACCTGTGGGGTGGCTTGTCATTCTTGTACTTCTCACCTCTAGTGAGGTGAGATCTCCTACATGCACTAGGGTGTAGCGTATCTACACCAGCCCCACCACCCTTGGAAAGTGGACTTCACAAACAAAATGATGAAGGCTTTAGAGCCCTAACGCTCCCATCCGAATGAATGCTTATACAGGGAACAGTCGATGATTGTCCCCTTCTGCGGAGGCTTTGGTGGGCGTGATGCTATCAGGGGTTCCTGGAAAAACACTTATGGGGAGTAAGTGTCCAGGCCTCATGCCATTGGAGACCCAGGTATCACATCTAGGCCCCGATGGTTGGTGTCACCATTGGCATGAAAATATGAAGGTGATGAGTGAGTGCGGAACATTCTCACCAACCATCAACACCCCCATACGGACAAGCTTCTCAAACCAGATTCTTCATCGTCAAACTCTATCAGGCCTTTGTAGATTCATGGAGAAGTAGAACTAGGGTTCTGGAGATATGTTAGTTCACTCCTGTTGAACTGAAAGTAGTATATATAAGGCTTCAAGATTGGCTAGTTAACATTCCTGCACACTCTATCATCAAGTGTATTTGGTACCAACATGTGTGAAGGCATGAGCAGAGTGATCCTTTACTTTATGGGGATCTAGACACTTGACTTCTTCGGTCGTGGCGCCTTACCGTCTACTGTAGGAAGCATTTGTGGACGCCATCTAGTACAATAGATCCATTCTATAAATTTCATGAAGTGGACTCTCCCATGTCTCCTTTCTCTTTTAAATTCAGAAATGGAATGGTCTCCTACGTCGTGTTGGCTTTGCCCCGTGTGAGTAGCAGATTCACTGGTTACTTTCCTGGCTCCTGCAGGCCAACTCACACAAAATCTGCCTATCTTTCGAGAGCATGACTCTACCAAAGGGATGTCTCCCTTGGTACGCATGCTACAAATGGTGTTGGAGAAATAGGACAAATCCACACGGATGTAGACTACATGCGTGAACGTCTCCTCTGCTGTCATCTCCATAATGGATGTGGAACCTGTACCTTGGGATTCTTCTTCAGTCACCCGATTAGTGGGATCTTTCATGTCCACCGTCCATGTTCCATCCTTCCTGCCATCAACTTTCCTCCTATGAACACCGTGGGCAGTTCTGGATCGTGACACATTCTCAATTGTCGATCGAGACCGACCTTTCATGCAGCCATAGATCTGAGTGGGCCCCACCATCTTTTGCAATGAGAAACCTTGGTATTCATCCATGCTAGTTCGCATTGCGAAATGAACCGTGGCCATAGATTTCTCTCCTTTCTCATCGCTGCCGTTGACCTTTGCGACCTCTACCGCTCTTTTGTGATTTGAGATTATGGTTTTACCCACACAAGTATGGATTGTGAAATTGATTGAGGACGTAGATCTACCTCGGACCTCATCTCATCCATCGAAAGCTTCTGATCTTTAACACATTTCACAATTTGGAAAGGAAGGTTTGATCGAGTATGTCCGCTCGCACGAAATGATTTGGAGCTGTTGATCCACCTCTGATCAACCACAACCTTTGATTATGAATCCCACCCAATACCATCAACACGTCTGCCATTTTCCTCGTTGAAGGGTGTTCACATGAAATTCGAGGGACTGGGACCCTCATTGAACTTCTATCAGGCCCTTAGATCAACTGTTAAAAACGGAGTATTAACACTAGGAATAGAGATCTGGAATTGTCTCAAATTACTACAAAGCAAACTTTTGATGATTTTTGTAAATGATTGATCAATGAGCAAGAAAGGTTAATTGTTTCAGGACAACTCACATCTAATAAAGCTCTAACTGCACTTAATAAGAGACATAAGAAAAGTTTTAATAATGCCAAAGGTTCTAATCCTTCTAATACTAATTCTGGACATGTTTCTCATGCTTCTAATTGAAATAGTTAACAGAAGAGAGTATATGATCCTTGTAAACATTGTTGTAAAACTAACCATCCTGAAAAGAATTGTTTTAAAGCAAAACGTTTAATGGCTAAAGCTAAAAAGAAAACTTCTCATGACTCTCAAGTAGCTTTATGTGCATTTGTTGTTTTGCCTAATAATTCTTCTTCTAACGTGGAATGGATAATGGATTTTGGTGCATCTAAACATATGAATGGTGATGCTTCTTTATTTACTTCTTATGACAATCGTAAACACATATCTCAAAAAGTTTGTATAGGTGATGCTAAACAACTTTCTTTAATTGGTTCCGGTAATCCTAATGTTACTAATGGTCAATTGGAAGATGTTTTTCATGTTGAACACATGCCCATTAACTTACTTTCTATTTATCGTGCTTGTCAAAAAGGGCTTAAATTTGAAGCATGGCTTGACAAATATGTTCCTAAAGATATCAATCAAAATTTGAAAGTAGTTTCTTCTAGTCCTATTGATCATAGTGCTGGTCTATATAAATTTGCTGGTTTTAACTCAACTAAAAGACAACTTTTTTATTCCTATGTAGCCCACGCTGATGAACAAAGTAAATTATGGCATGAAATATTAGGTCATTTGGATTATGGTAAAATGCAATTGTTAACCAAAATGGTACATGGCTTGCCTAATATTTCTTCTACTAATGGTGTTTGTGAAGGTTGTGTTCTTAGTAAACATCATAGATAAATGTTTGAGAAAGGTAAAGCTTGGCGTGCTAAAGAACCTTTTCAATTAATTCATCGTGACATTTTTGGTCCTCTTGAAGTTCCCTATTTATCTCGTACAGTCTATTTTCTTACTTTTATTGATGACTTTAGTAGAAAATCATGGGTTTATTTCTAGAAAATAAAAGTGAAGCTTTTTCAATATTTCAAATTTTTAAATCTTTGGTTGAAAATGAGTCTGGTAAGAAGATTAAGACTTTAAGATAAGATAATAGGGGGGAATTTGTTACGAATGAATTTGAAGCATTTTTATCTAAACATAGTGTTCAACACCAAAATACTGTACCTTACACACCTCAACAAAATGGTGTTGCTGAAAGGAAAAACAGAGCTTTAGTTGAAATGGCTAGATGTATGCTTTATCCTAAAGGATTACATAAAAAAATTTGGGCTGAAGCTATAAGTTGTGCAAAATTTATTTTAAATCGAGTTCCTACAAAATACGTTAAGCATGTTACCCCTGAGGAAAAATGGAATGGTCGAAAACCTGATATTAGTAACTTTAAGGTGTTTGGTTGTGAATGTTGGGCTCATATTCCTGATGATAAATGAAAAAAGTTAGATCCAAAGTCTGACAAATGTATATTCATTGGTTATTCTGAGGATTCTAAGGCTGATAGTTTATTTGATACCTCTACTCAGAGTGTTATCATCCAAAGGGATGTTCACTTTGCTGAAGTATCTTCACCACCTGAGTCTGTTGAACCTCATGTTACACTGAATATCCCATTGTCTCCTGTTACTCCTATCTCAGTTTATTATTCTAGTTCTGTGCCCGTTGTTGATCCTATTTCACCCTCTTCTTCAAGTATTCCACCTGAATGTACTGAAGCTGAAGAAACTTTTGTTTCCTCTAACCTTCCTGTTTAGGCCTGAAAAACTCTTGAATATGCAAGTAGTGAGTTCAGTAACCCTTCCGACCCTTGTATAACTAGATCTAACTTTTCCCTGATGACCAAAGTTTTGGACACAGATGAGCCTACCTCTTATGCTCAAGCTCAAGGTAAACCTCAATGGGAACAAGCTATGACTACTGAGTATGAGTCTCTTATGAAGAACAAGACTTGGCCTCTTGTTCCTCTTCCCATTGGTTGTAAATGGGTTTATAAAACTAAGTTCATTGTAGAAGGACAGATTGAAAATAATAAATCTAGGTTAATTGCAAAAGGTTTTAATCAACTTGAAGGTATACATTATAATGAAACTTTTTCCTCATGTTGCTAAAATGAACACAATAAGAACCATTTTATCTATTGCTTCATCTTATAAATGGGAAATAAACCAAATGGATGTTAAAAGTGCTTTTTAAATGGTCATCTTAATGAAGAAATTTATATGTAGCAGCCTCCTGGTTTTATTAATGAATCATCAAATTTAGTATGTAAATTACATAAGTCTTTATATGGTCTCAAACAAGCACCTAGGGCTTGGTATGATAAAATTGATGCATAATTTTTGAAGAATGGTTTTAAGCGTTGTATATCTGATCTTGATCTATATGTTCAGAACTTTGGAACTAATATTCTCATTGTTGTTTTATATGTAGATGATCTAATAATCACAAGAATCCAACTTACATAAATTCAAAATCTAAAAAGTGATCTTCAAAATCAGTTTGAAATGACTGACCTTGGTTTATTAGATTATTTTTTGGGTCTTCAAATATGGCATATGGCAGACGCTATGTTTCTCTCTCAGTTGAAGTATGCTACAAACCTGTTGGCTTGTTTCCATATGAGTGATTGTAAATATTCTCCTACGCCATTTCAGTCTGGTGTAAAGTTAAATGTCGAGTGTACTACACTGCTTGTTGATGCTATTATTTATCATCAGCTTGTAGGCAGTTTGATGTATTTAACTCATAGCCGAACATATCTCTCTTTTGCCGTTAGTTTGGTTTCTCGGTTCATGTAGCCACCTCATGAAAGTCATTGGCAGGAAGCTAAGATGATTATGACATATTTATAGGGAACATTACACTATGGTGTTTTTTATTCGAGAAGTTCTATAGTTTCACTCTCTAGTTACACCGATTCTGATTGGGAAGGTGACAGTTCTAACTGACGGTCCACTGTAGGTTATATATTTCAACTTGGTTCAGGTCTGATTTCTTGGTCGAGCAAGAAGGTGAATACTCTTTATTTCTCTTCATGTGAAGCAGAATATAGAGAAGCCAAAGAAGCAATTTGGTTACAACATGTTCTTACAGAGCTTGGTCTAGCTCCGAAATTGTCCACTGTGTTGAAATGTGACAATTAGGGTGCAATCCAGCTTGCTTATAATCTCGTATATCACTCCAAGACAAAGCATATTGACCTTGATGCTCATTACGTTCGTGGAATTGTGGTAGAAGGTATTCTTTATCTTCAGTTTTGTCCTACATAGCAGCAGGTAGCATATATCTTCACCAAATCCTTCACCGAGGCAAAGTTTGTGTATCTTCATTCCTTGCTTGGAATGCGGGAAGTTGTCATCAAGGGAGAGCAGTAATGAATCCTTCCTTTTTTAGTGTTAGTGTGGGCCCTTCTCCCAACCATTACTAAGGGGGGGTGTTGGAATATATTATATTCCTTGGAAGGTAATAATGTCATTGTATTATGTCAGAAGTAGTCTACAATCTTATGTAAAAGAGTAATACATTTAACCCATAGTTATATGGTGTTGTATTTACTTGTGTAGAGTATTTGTCCATGGTATTGTATTAAGAGATGTTATTTTGTAGAATTATATTATCCCACATGCAATATGTGAGAGTAATTCCTCCTCATCTCTTAGTATATAATAGGGTCAAGTGAGTCTCTACATATCATGTATTCTTGATGTAGTAGTGGTACTATTGTGACACTAGTGTACATCATCTATATTCTTTGGGGTATTTGTGCTTTTATCTCTTGTAATATTGGAGAAGACATTCTGGAGATAATAGAAGACTATCTTCCCGTGGATGTAACCCATTAGGGTGAACCACGTATATCGGTGTCCTCTTGTCATTTTATTTTCCTGTTCTTATCTCTTATGATGTGTTGTTGGTTTCTTATATAGGTTAACTAGTTTATATTGACTCTACTATTCTAACAAAATATCACTAATGGATGCTTCAAGGACAAAGGAATGTAGACTCAAGGACATAAGAATGTGGCACAATTCCACTATAGTATATTTTCTCTCCAAAGTTCTCCTCCTATAATGGTTCATAGTAGCTAAATATATATCCTTCCAATAGGAGGTGAAGATTCAAAGTGCAATGTTTCCTTCCATAAGGAATTCCAAGGGACAAGTCCTTCGTTACTTTGTGGGGGAAAGCTCCAATTTTTGTTTTTGGTTTTTAGCACATTTCTCGATGTATGCAGGCGATAGTGGTGAAATTTTTGTATACACGGGTTGTAGACTTGTGGCCTACGTATACATATAAAAATTTATTTTAAGGGGGTTTCATTGGATAATCAAGGTCATAGTGAGCAAAACTAGGTAAAATGAGTCTGCATAGGGACATGGATATGCCATCGAAGCATGATGTATCAGGTGTGGAAAATCATGCTATAACAGTATGTATGGTGTCTATGCTCAATTTGAGTCATGATGACATAGATCTACATTGTATGTCCTGTAGAAATTCCCAAATATGAGTCTTGTTCATCATGGATCTATAGTGTATGTTGGTATCCATGACCTAGTAATTTATACACAGATCTACAATGTATTGGTCAGAAACCATCTTTTGAGTAAGCCAGAGTACATAGCTCAGAGTATATGGTACTGTAAAATTATTCAACCTATAGTCTTATTCC
This sequence comes from Pseudotsuga menziesii, assembly GCA_001517045.1. NCBI lineage: Eukaryota > Viridiplantae > Streptophyta > Pinopsida > Pinales > Pinaceae > Pseudotsuga > Pseudotsuga menziesii. Next base: position 18,887 of record LPNX010244746.1, read on the forward strand.
TCATCCTACAAACTACATCAATAAAAGTATTTCACCTATAATATCCCTCTAGATTCATACTTTGGTGAGCAATTTGTTACACCGAAATATTGTCATTTTTCCTAAATCCCTAGAGTACATATGCCAAAGGAGTTTTGAAGGGATTTTTCTTTATTAGAATCTCATTTGTAGGAGCACCGACACACCTTTCCTCTTGACATAAGGCACCATCCTAGTATGACACTGTTTAGTAGTGGAAACAAGGCATTGGTGACACTCCTTTCCTTTGTGCAAGGAGCATCACCCATTCCCGACGCCCCTTGCTAGTGTGCAAAGAGAATCAACACTCAATCAAAGGAAAAAAAGGACTTTCATGAGATTTCTAGAAGAAATCCCTCATGGAGGCTTATCCTAACCAATTATATTAGGTGGAAGGAGAGCCCCTAGCCCATAGGGATGATCCCTCATCTTCCTCCAAGTAATTCTCAACCCATTTGATCTTGTTTTTCCCTGTAAATGTAATCTTTCCTTCATGGTTTAAGGAGGACCAAGAAATCACATTTATGATGTTGAAATTCTTCTAGGATTGAGATGTAGAGAGATTGGAGTTTCAAGGAAAAATACTCGTGGCACTGGTACAAAATGATGAATTATGACAAACAATGACTAAAATTTGGATATAAATGACTATTTTTGACTCGGTGACTAATAGTAGCTAATTTCCACTATCTTATAGGTTTACTAACTTAGTCATATTTAACTTAGTCATTAATTGGCTGACTTATTAGTCATTGATTTAGTCATTGATTACCACAATTAATGACCAAATATATGACTAAATAAACTACTAGAAGATAAATCAAGGTAACATATTAATGACTAAGCTGAATACTACTAAATGTTAGTCAAACTATAAGATACTGGAAATTAAATTGTAATAGTCATGTATATGTTAATTTAGCCATTTTCTTAGTCACAAATTTATGATAGGGAACATAGTAATTGCACCACCAACTTCCTACCTATAATTAGACAGTTGCTCCACCATTGAGCTAGTACCGTTAAAAGGTTGTTATTTTCTAACAATGATGATATTCAAACAAATTTGACATCATTCAAGCATACAAAATAATGATTACCAAGTTATTATATATCCACAATGGCTTACCTTGAACTAATCCTTCAAGTCCTTCAATTGCATTTATTAAGCGAAAATATATATTTGCATTTAATAAATGTAATTAAAGGACTTGAAGGACTAGTACAAGGTAATCCATTATGGATTTATAGTAACTTCTTAATCATTGATTTGTATGCTTGAATGATGAAAACTGCAAATATCCTAGTATTTATAGGTTATGCTCATATAGGTCCTTCTTTAACATTAGCTGAGGTTTTGATTACAATTAAACCATTATGGATCTATATGAATGAAAATCATGCATCTATTGTTAAAATATCTACGAAAATTCATAAGTAAATTGAAGATAATGGCAGATGATGCCATGGAAAGTAGAATTTTAGTTTATATAGAAGCAATGGATGAGGAAATGGTGTCCCAAACTCATCCTCCTTCAATGTGGTCCAAGCCACCATCCCATGTAAAATGAACATAGGTGCATGTTTCTCTCAGGTTCCATGAACATCTTACACAACCTTCATATATTTTTAATCAGATTTGGATGTCCATCTTAACTTCAAGATTTGGATTTCCATCTTAACTTCAAAGGACCAAAACTTGAAGTAGATTTGGAATATTTAAAATATATGTGCTAAAAGTATCCACATCTAATAAACCAATACATCATTTACTTATTGCATGATATTAGACTCGATGGAGATATTGTTAGATAAAATTTGGAAATTTTTGATAATATTTGGAAGGAACTAGATCCAGTAGGTAGAGCTCAACATCAAAGCCTAGTCCAAAACACACAACTTGATGAAATACACCATCAACCATCCCCCATAAATAAATATGGAACACCGACATTCTTATTTTATTGATGTTTCCCTAAAGTAAGACAATGCCAATGTAGTAAATTAATATTCCCATATTGTTTGTGTATAAATTGTATACCATAATAACATTGGTGCTGTCAAAATAAAATAAAATGAATTTAGAGAGTAGTCCTTAGCAGAGGCCATTGAGAGAAATTTGTGTTTGAGTTTAATTCATTGCGTTGCATGCATCCAACAATACAGTCTAATAATCTGTGTATAATAACAATACATAGATATTGATTTGTTAGTGAAAACAACCACATCATATAGAAACTAGGTAGAAACATTGCTTTGGTTTATTAAAAAAAAATGTTGATTAACTAACTATGTCCATCCTAGGAAAAAATAACCTCTAAATTATTTTTAAAAAATCAGATAGAAATTTCAGAACGAACAAGATAGGATCCCTTGTAATTTTATTTAGTCTCGAATGGAGAAACTCACCACCCAAAATGCATATGTAATAATAAAAATAAATATACTACTAATTCCATTTAACATAAAGAATAATGGGCATTAACTCTAAATACTCTTAGCCACTAGAGAAATGGAAAGAAAATGAGATGATATATTAGCAACAATACCTTCGAGTTTGGTTGCTGATAAGAAGTATGAATACCTATGTGATCATTTTATTCAGAGGTGACTTAAACAACCACTAACCTGCAATCAATGAAAGAAAACATGTTTAGATTGATATATAAAGAAAATAAAATAAAATTAAAAGATAGACTATGCCAATACCACTATCATTTATACCTTGAAAGAGAACTAGAAAATCTCCCACAACTGTACAACTTTGTCCAAAATGCCCATTTAGAATGCCACTATTTAAACAAAACAAAAAGAAATTGGAAACATGAAAGTAATTTACCGGACCTATCTATTTGATGTAGAGTCCCATAGATATACAACAGAATTAGTCAAGCACGTGCAATAAAATTATAAATCGACAAAAAGAAGAAAACAATGTGGTTTAGACTTTCCGTTATATAATCATATATATATTTGATCATAATTTCTCTCTTAGGAGACAATTCACTAACGAAAAAATGGACATACTTGAGAGAGAGATAGACATATAGCTATAGGGAAGAATAAGACAAATACATACCTCAAGGTATTAATAAGAATAGTCTAGAAATGAGGATGAAATTTCAATCTCACTGTTGCAATAAATGACAGTATTTTAGGACAATCATACATCAAGCAAATAGAAGTTCCTTTCAAAGGTGCAGAGTAATCCTTAACCCACACTCTAGAACATCCATCATACTTGGAAGAATTTTATTCTTGCACATGAAATAAAATTATAAATAGAAAAGAATAAGAAAACAATGTGGTTTAGACCTTCCTTTATATACCGAGATATATATATTGTGATTAGACTTTGTTTCTTAGAAGACAATTCACTAACGAAAGAATAGACATACCTCAGAGAGAGATAGATAGGTAGATGTAGGGAAGAGTGAGACAAATATATACCTCAAGGTATTAATCAAAACAATCTAGATATGAGGATGAACTTTCAATCCCATTGCTGCAATAAATGATAGTCTTTTAGGACTGTCATACATTAAGAAAATATAATCTTCTTTCAAATGTGAAAAGGCGGCCTTAACCCAAAATCTAACATGTCCATTAGACTTTGGAACAATTCAATACATAGTAAGCCTCAAGGAGTCTAAAAAGGAGCACAAAAAACCTCTATAAATTCTAAACAGGCTCGGCATGCTACATCAGGATGAACAAGAAGCACATCATCCCTAGTAAAGGTCATGGTAGGTACCAATAACAACAAACTCACAGAAAACATCTAAGAACAATCAACAAACCATAGATCGAATCAAGGAGGCCCAAGGAACAATCATGGTTCATTCTAGCAGACTCAACAAAGGTCACAACTGAACTTAGCATCTTAAAAACAGTCATGTCTTAGTCCAAGTAGTTCACAGAGGTCACAACTCTATCCAAACATCCCACAAAATTCATGGTTCTATAAAAACAACCCACATAGATCATGGTTATTTCCTAGCATAGGACATGACTCAATCCAAGGCATCCCACATGATCACAACTCAGTCCAAAGCATCCCACAAGGTCATACTAGTAACCTCAAAGGTGGTCGCAGCTCAACATAACTGACTCAATATAGAACATGGCCTTCCCTAACACAATGAAAACAAGCTCCAATAGAATATAGTAATAATAAAAATAAAACACATATGAAAATATAAATTCTAAAACAAAATACTATATGCAAATGCAGGTCTCGACCCACTAGCTCTCGACACACCATTATTTCAGGACATTCATGGCCGATTTTCTAGAACTCAGAGAGATTTCATCTTCGAATTCCATAGATGACAACTCAAGGATCCCATTGGCATCTAATAACCATTCCAAGCAGACCGTTTGTGCCAAATACTTTTCGTTAACTGGAGGCAATGAGGGTTTTCTGGGTTCTAAGGGGAGAATAGTCGTGAATTGGGACTCGAGGAAATTTTTGGGCATTTATTAGGCCCCCATTCATACCCATTGAGGAAATTGTGATTCCTATTCAAAATTGTTGAGTGTTTAGAATTTTGGTATTTAATTGCCAATGATTCCATGGATAAAAGAGCATTGGAGAGAACCTGGAGGATATTGAAGAGGTGGGCCACTAATTCTGTAGCTATAGAGTCAAAATCACCTTCTTCCCTTACAAAATTTTAGGTAAGTTTCTTGGTTTACTGTGAAATTTTAGCTTTTGCATGTTAATATTAGTTATAATCCGGGCGTGTGATTCGTTAATGATCCAAATTTTCCATAATCCTGCATTTGGATTTTTATTGTTAATGTTCAAACCTACACATCTACGCTATGGCCTTTAACTAAATTGTGATGACCCTCCATCCTTCTCAATCCCATTAGTTGGCATGGATTCAACTTTGTCATTTCCCTTAGAATATATCAGTGTAAGTGATGTACCCATAAATAATTCATGAAATAAGTAGCATAGGGAAACTAGGTGTAGTTATTAAGGTAGGTAGGTAGGTTTGTTTGAAAACACTGAAGCGAAGTTATTGTAATGCCATTCAATCCCAGAACAAGTTAACAAGTGTGAATGAAAAGTCATCATGACAAAAGGGTCAAGGTACCACACTAGGAGAGGGAAGCACTAGGATAAGGACCAACAAGGTTCAACACAAGATCAAATGTAAACAAGACGGTCATAACAAATTGAGAAGAAAACCCTTTCACCCACAAGACCTTAGGTGTACCATCAAGGTACAAAAATAACCCTTTTACCCACAAGATCAAGGTGTGCAATCAAGGTGGGGAAACAACTCGTTTACTTACAAGGCCAAGGGTCAAACTTTAATCTTCTCTCTTAAGGTATTTAGTCCATAGTTGTTCCGTACAATAACAATAAGTTTTATAATCACCGTATAAGGAAGGTGCAAACTATGAAACACTTCTAGTGACTGCAGTACAACATATATAACATAATTTTCATTTATTTCAACTTAACACTAGCAAAGGTCCCCATGTTAAAGTTGAAGCATCCAAGGACCATAAATAATAGTAGTAGTAATAAATTAATGGACAAGTTAAACTAGCATACGTAAAGGATAAAACAATGTGGTATCATATATAACATAATTTTCATTTCTTTCAACTTAACACTCCCAAAGGTACCTATGTTAAAGTTGAAGCATCCAAGGATAATAAATAATAGTAGTAGTAATAAATTAATGAACAAGTTAAAATAGCATACGTAAAGGAGAAAATAATGCGGTAACATATATAACATAATCTTCTTTTCTTTCAACTTCACACTCTTAAAGGTCCCTATGTCAAAGTTGAAGCATACAAGGACAATAAATATAAACTAATGAACAAGTTAAACTAGCACACGTAAAGGACAAAACAAAGTGGTAACATATATAACATAATTTTCATTTCTTTCAAATTAACACTACCAAAGCTCAATATGTTAAAGTTAAAGAATCCAAGGAAAATAAATAAAAAATTTAGTGTTACACGTAATTATCATCAACACCATGTTACAAGATAAGTATCTAATTATTTTCCTTAAATTCCTCAAATATTGAAGTTGAAAATAAGTTGGGAAGAGAAAATAATTAGTTTAATATGTCACGTCCCCATCCCTCCGACAGGAAAAGAGGACGCGACCCCATGCCATTAACCATCTGGGCTAAGAGCCCCACGAACATGTACATGCATAAAATTGCTGAAACAAAATGCTGAAAGAAATGCATTGAAGTAAAACATGCACATTTGCAATTGTTTATCATACACAACTACAATTATTTATCAGACACAACGGAATTCAACGTACATTCATACATGCATCCGTTCAGCATGTTCATAACATTCATTAACAGAAATATGATTGCGGAAGTAAAAAGAACAAGATCACTTATCTTATGAAGAAGTCAATTCGAAACCAACTACGTCGTTGCAACGTTCCACCCAACCATAGGCCAGCGTGCTCCTTAGTCTCTCAACAGTGCTGCCACCCCCGAGCTGGGCATGATCCTCCAAGGAATAAGGGAACTAGCAGGCTGACACATAGCCACAAAACACTAAAACATAGCCAAGCCAACACCGTTGGGTTTATCAGGCCATCCAGGAGCTGGGAAAGGCTAAATGCTAAGCTGATGTGCTCATTACAGAGCCAAGAACACCTACACCAGAACTAGCCTGGCTTCTAAGACACCCACACACACCCAACACAAGGAATCAGTCCCTTCTCTGCTACGCAGTCCCTCGGGCCCTGCATTCCCTTCCAGTGCTATTCAAGGATTGTGGCGAAGAAAGCCAGCCCTCTATCTCTATCTGTGTGGTTTCCAGCACCAGGTGTATCATGCAAACCAAGCCCCCATCCCTGCTGCCTACACAGTCCGAAGACCAACCATTGCACGTATGCAATCAATCAGCTGGTATAGCTTAACCAAGGAAGTGATTCCTGAGTCGTTCTTGGCCCTATCGTGGCCAAAACGGCTCCCAACGAATTACAATATGCCACTGAATGTATCAGTGCACACAATTTACAACATGGGGGAAAGCAATCGTCCAAAAATGTATCAGCATACAATACCAACAAACGTGGGGAATAACAGCACGTTCCAGGCAATGAATACACTGGAAGACTTACACTGACCACACTGGGGAATAAATTACAGTTCTCCCAGCTTATACATGACAAAAAAAACAACACACGACCCACAAATTTGCCCATGAGGAAAAGATATAGCCACTATCACGTAAATCCACAGAGGAAAACTGCGTGGATAAAAGCCAGGAAAATCCTGGGTGGGAGAACAGCGAACAAACAATGGTGAGAATGCCTCGTAGCCAGAAGTGCGTGATCCTGAGCAAATTCCGCTCCTGCGTGAGGATGAACAACAATTCGGGAGGCCTACGTAGTGGAGAGTGCGTGAGTGATCTTACACAGTCGTGGAGAGAGTAAAATCCCTGCGGGAGTGATGGCAGTGGTTTCTTTTGCCATTCTGAAGTCAACTGTGGGTGGAGTGTGCGTGTAGGCATGGACTGACAGTCCTGCCACACCACTCCCAAACAATAATTGCCTCAACCACCACCAGCAATTCTTAATGGAGGTGGTTGGGTAATACAAGGAAAAATGACACATGGGTTTTTCCCTCAATGGCTAAGGTTGGACAATTTCCCCACCCTTATCCTTGTGAAAATCATGCCCCTTCTCAGTTTAGTTGCCGCAAGCGTAGTTGGTCAGGTTCATTTTAATTAAAAATGCATATGTACATGATGACAAAACTTAATATCTATGCCGCATGCCCCGATACACCATCGGTGACAGATTTAAATATGAAACATAGCATAACCAATCAATGGTGGGGCCTTGGCCTTTAGCTCTGCACCATGATCATTACAATATATATATATACATCATATACATCTAATGCAATGGGGTCAAAACTGGGGTGTCACATAATACACCACCGCACTTTACCTCTATGTAACCTGCAATACCCATCTTACCAACACCTTTTCTCCATTTACAAAGAGAGGTGCCACCACCTGCTACTCACTTACAAGTAGCGGTGATCCTTTAGCACCACTTGTTTTCCTTAGACAAGGCACGATGCTCGACTTATGAGGGAAAAAAAGAGAGGTTCGGGAGGTTTCTCGAAGGTGGCCTTCATGGAGCCTCATCCTTATGAATTAGGACAGGTGGAACTCCATATCCCCCATCCTAGGGATCATCCCTCCACCTCTCCCGCATAATCATCAACGTACTCTATCCTCTCAAGCGTTTATATACTATCTCATCCCTTATGGGAAAGGGGAGGAACAATAACATCTAAATTCTGGCCAAATTCTTTCAGACTCTTGAGTGATTAGTAGGCAAGTTGAAAGCTTTGAGGCAATACACCATTGAGAAGAGTTCTCAAAACCAAGTCATTGGTTGTATACTCTCTTTCTTTATATTTTAATGCAAATATAGTTTCTTTCCCATAAACATTGCATGTCTGGTTATTATGATTTGTTTATTGTTTAACTCCTTGGTCTTTTACATAGGATTATAAACCATCTTGTTACTGTCACTTGGTTTGTTTTTGTTGTGTATATTTTAGTGATCCGTCGGACCTCAACTTATGTGCATTTAAAAGTTTGTTTTAAAAGAATGCGTTCAACAGGTTAATTAATGGAACAACATTAACAGAAATTAAATGCTCAGAATAGAAAAGGGGAAAACCACACTGATAATCAGATATACAAAAGAAAAACACACAATCAGAGAGTCACAGATAGAAGTTGATAATGGAGTTCACCCCCTCCACTGGGCTACGTCTTCGGGTCCCTCTCCAATGGGTACCGATCCAATTAATCTCTTTAAGATGGTACAAAATGGTTCTAGAATCAACTTCAACAATTGTGAACAGAATGTTGTACAAAGTCTTTAAGACCTCTCTTCTAGAAATTACAATTATCCTTCAAAGGAAAAGAAAGCTAAATTATAACAAAGAATGTCGACTTCAAAAGAACAGTATCTGGGCAATTCGCAGCAACTCCCCAAGTTTCTCATACAGAAAAATGAAGCTCTGTGCTCTAACACTCTGTTATCTGAAATGTGGCCAGCGTCCTCTATTTAAGTGTTTAGCGAGAGGATGAGTAACATACCACAACTATTATCTTCTTTATTATTGTTACAACCATATGCTAACTGAACCATGCAATCCCGCCAAGTCATGGCCCAAGCACTATGTTACCATGACGTTCCATATTCCTGAAACGTTGCAACCAACTCCACGCACATGTGCTGACTCACAACACGTTGCAATGACCGCCACTGGGCTATGCCACATGTAACGTAATCATTTGATGTCACCATCAAATTCACAGCATATAAATGTCGCGGCATATAAGGACTTCGTCATATACCCAATCCATTGTCGCAGCATACAAATGTCGCGGCATATGCCTAACCTCCACGAACCATTCGATGCTCACTTGACAGTGCACAACTGCATGGCCCCTACATAACTGTGTGGCATGCGATAAGCTGCACGGCATGCGATAAGCTGTGTGGCATGCGATAATCTGCACGACATGTGACAATCTGTGCGGCATGTGCATATAATGGCTAGCATATGAGTTAAAACCATAGATTAACTACTATTGTACCATATTGGATCAGTGTAACTTGAAGATGAATAATCCTACAGATCATTCCTCCCCATTGGAGAGCTTTTGGACCACCAAAAGCTTGAATCATTCAACAAGTAAGTGAGGGTACAACTCCCTCACTTTTCCAATATCCATCCACCTTGCTTTGCTAGGATGCATGCCTTTAAGCCCCACACGAAGGTACTCAACATTCCCCCTTTGTGAAGTCCTCACATTTCTATCCAGAATAACATCATCGTGCAACTCATTCATGTATTCAGGTGCTATATCATCAACTAAAGGAATCTATATGTTAGTTTCCTCATCCATGATCATAGGAGGCTCATACAGTTTAATATTCTCAACATTGACAACTGAATAAATTTGCATGTATGGAGGTAAATTCAAGCGAAAAGCATTAGTACCGATCTTTTCCAAGATCTCAAAAGGACCATAGCTGATAGGCTTAAGCTTTTTACCTTCACCTTTCATTCTTTCTTTGGTGATATGTAACCAAACTGTGTTACCAACCTGAAATTGATGATCAACTTGATGCTTGTCATGCCTGGCTTTGTACCTTGCCTGGCTCTTCTCCAACTATTCCTGAACTACCTGCTGCACCACTTGGATTCTCTGAATAAATCTTAGAGATTTATCTGCATCATGATGTCCATCCACTACATCTTTTCCAAAAGAGAAGTCCATCGGTGTTTTTGGCAGATATCCAAAACAAGTTTCAAAAGAAGATCTTTTCGTGGAAAAATGAACTGCATGAGTGTAAGCATGCTGTATATACTGCAACTGCTCATCTTAAAGTTTAGGATGTTTACTACAATAGCCTCTGAGCAGTTGAATCACTATTCTGTTTACTACCTCTGTTTTCCCATCGGTCTGTGGATGAAAAGCTGTACTTTTCTTAAGTTTAGTATCCATAAGCTCCCATAAAGTTGACTAGAATTCTCCCAAGAACCGGGAATCCCGATCAAATATAATAGACATGGGTAGCCCAAAATGTACCCAAACAGTCTGAAAGAATAGATGAGCTGTTTGTTCAGTAGTGATCTGTTTGTTACATGGCATTAAGATACACATTTTGCTGAATCTACCCACAACAACATATAGGTAATCATGCCCCTTTCTAGACATAGGTAGTCCTCCTACAAAGTCCATAGAAATGCTTTCCCAGGGACGAGAAGAAACTGGAAGAGGAGTGTACAAACCCAATTTCCTATTGCTAGGCTTACTCGTTGCACACAAAACACAACCTCTTATGTATTTAGCTACAGTTTCTTGCATCTGTGGCCAATAACAATGATTCTGCAATACTGATAGTGTTTTACTTACTCCAAAATGTCCTGCAATCAATGAACTATGTGCTTCTCGAATCACATGCACTCTCTCTTTCTTTAAAATACAGAGTTTACCGAGATGATACAAGAGTTGATTATGCACATAATAGTTCTCTTCCTGTTTACCATGTATTAGTGATGCATACACTTTCTTAAAAATATTTATCTTCTGCATACTGTTCAATATAACTTTCATGTGTTAATGAACTGTTTTGAAGAAAGATTGAAGCATTCGTAAGAGGCCTTGATAACATTTCTGCTACCTTATTATGAATTCCCTTTTTGTACTTAATTACGAGATGAAACTGTTGTAAGAATCCCATCCATCTTAAATGCCTACTTTGTTATATTTTAGTTTGAGATTGTAAATATTGAAGTGGCTGATGATCAATATGTATGACTGTTTCTTTTCCCATTATATAATGTTTCCACTTCTTCACGCTCTGTACTAAAGCATACAATTTTTTGTCATAATTCAGATAGTTACTTACCACAGTAGAGAACGTTTCTGAATGGTAACAAACTGGCTTCCCTCCTTGCATCAAAACGGCTCCCATGGCAAACCCGCTGGCATCGGTTTCGATCTCAAATGGTTGTTGCAAATCTGGAAACGTCAGAACTGGGGCTATGCTAATCCTTTCCTTCAAAGTGTCGAAGGCTCTCTGATGCTTGCCTCCCCACTGGAAAATCTCTTTGATGCTTGTCAACACATGTAATGGTGCAGCAATGGAGGAAAACCTAGAAATGAATTTCCTCCAATACTAAACCGCACCCAGAAAACTTCTGATTTCAGTAACGGTGTTAGCCCGTAGCCAATTTACAATGAAAACAACCTTGGCTAGTTCCACTCGCAGGTGGCCTCCACCAATAATATGGCGCAGATATACTAAAGAAGTTTTCGGAAATTCACATTTGGACATATTTACATAAAGATTCTCCTTCTTCAGTACATCTAAAACTTTCTTCACATGTACAATATTCTCTTCCCAGGTTTTGCTAAACACTAGGATATCATCCAGATATACAATTACAAAATCATCAATGAATGGTCGAAAGACATCATTCATGACCCGCATGAAAGTAGCAGGTGCGTTACAGAGTCCGAAAGGCATCACAAGCCGTTCATACAAACCCTGCTTTGTTTTAAACGTTGTTTTCTAGGCATCATTTTCAGCAACCCGGATTTGATGATACCCACTACGCAGATCCAATTTTGTAAAATAAGTTGCATGTTTCAACTGATCAAGCAAATCATCAATGCGAGGAAGAGGATACCTGTTTTTAATGGTGATTTTGTTAAGGGCCCTATAGTTGATGCACATCCTCCAAGACCCATCTTTCTTCAGAACCAAGACTATAGGAGAGCCACAAGGGGAAGTACTTGGCTGGATGATCCCCTTCTCAATCAGCTCCTGGACCTGCTTCTTGATTTCCTCATTCTGCATTACAGACATCTGGTACATGGATATGTTTGGGAGTGGCACATCCTGCTGCAAATGTACCTCATGCTGAATCTCTCTCTTTGGTGGTAACCCCTTTGGATCTTGAAACAAATCATCATACTGTTGTAATCTCACAGATCACATAAGGTTACCAATAATACATACTAAAACATAACTATAAATCAGATACAAGAGACAAGAATAGATAGGTAAACATATTATATTAATGTAGTGAGTTCATACAAGGCACAAAACTGAACTGAGTTCTTGCTTGGCTCAACAGCCTAATATATACCAGTTACAAACAGTTACAAAAAACAACTACCTGTCGGTTCGGTGAACTGACACGACTGTTAGTTAAGTCGACTAATATTTTAGTTTAGTCGGTCGACCGACTTAGTCGGCTGATCGACTAGTCGACCCATCAACTTAGTCGGCTGGCTAAGTCGGTCTTCCTCCAAGTCAACTTATGTCGGCTTGCTCCTTCTACATCTCCCCCATGAACAAAACATTTCTTCATCCCGAAGAAACAGGGAGGTACAAAAAAATGAACTCTTGTAGATGCAGTCAGACTTGCTCGGGCTGTGGACTGTGCAGATGGATAGTCGGTCTCCTTTGGACACAGATTTCGATGATAGCTGGAGCTGTGATGGCAAGATGATGCTGAAAGTCGGTCCAAATCTGTAATGCCTTTTGGATATCGATCATTAAGGTTGTAATACTTGAAAGGATCGACATCTTTTTGGACATGGGAATTTCTGCTATGTTTTCCATGTTTGGAACCAACAGTTGGTTTTGCTCTTCTGCAGCAGTGAGGAGTCGTTTCATCTGTGGACAAATGTTGTCGACTCTCTTTAAATTGGGAAGGGCCTGTTGAACCCACTGATGTGCCTCACGTTCTAGCGTCTGCAGTTTGTTAGTCTCCATCACAATTTGTTCTTCAATGGTCTGCCTCAGTTCTACCTCGGTCGACTTCCGACTCTCCAAATCCTGAATGCCCTACCTTGCCTGCCTGGTCTACTGATAGACTTTCCCGTAGTTATTAGGCCAGTCTCGTAATACTTCCTCAGTGACCACTGATTCTTCCATATGATCCTGGAGAACTTTGTAAGCTTTCGAGAATGCAGTGTGTTGGGCCAAGAGCAGTCGAACAGTCTCCTCATTTTGTCCTTCTTTAGTCTCTTGCAGCCGGGTCTGGATGGTCGATACCATTGTCTCGAAGAGCTGATATGCTCTTTCAAGTGGTCGATCTATGTTGATGTCAATAGGGCCTGGTACCACAGTCTGGACTAGAGCTCTGCATCTGCCGAGAAACTCGACTTCTTCTGCATGTTTGGCTACAAGCTCTTTAGCTTTTCGATCTGTCCTTTTCTTCGACTCTTTGGCCACAGTTTTAAGGATTTGACCGACCTCTATGTCGTCCAAGGAACTTGTATCCATTAGACTAATCCGGAGACTAGATGGTCTATGCTGCTCTTTCTTTTTCTTCTGCTTGTCTGTCTGTTGCTCTTGGGTATCTGCAGCAGTTGAGGTTGGGTCTGTGGTTGATGGAATGGAGGCTGAAGGTTTTTCTGGTTGGTTAAGTGGTACTGAAGACGGCTGTGTTTCTTTTTGAGTATGTGGTGAGGAGGTGGTGGGTATTTCTGTGCTCGACAGAGGTCGACCAAGTCGTTGACATCTATCGCATCGACTAACAAAGTTTTTGCAATCCTTGTGGATGGTCGGCCACCATAAGCCCGACTGTTGGATTTTTCTTGCAGTTGTATCTGCTTGAAAATGTCCTCTTGCAGGTCCATAGTGTGCTTCATGCATGATCTGTTCTCTTTCATGGTCGAGTACACACCGTCTTTGAATGTCGTCTAACCCCATTTTGTACAAAAATCCATTGATGAGGCTGTAGGGTGCAGCCTTCATCGCTAAGATTTGTTTCTTCTTGGTGTTCAGACCTTCGGGTGTCTGAGCTGTCTCTAAGAACTGAGCTATTTCTTCTAGTTCTTCGGGTACTGCTTCTATGCAAAATAGATGTGCATCTGGAAAATCGTCGTCGATGCCGATCGATTCCTCCCCTGTGTCGATACGTGATAGGTGGTCGGGTTCGACATTTAGCTTTCCTGGTCGGACTACTACTTCAAACTCAAATTCTTGAAAAAGAAGTAACCATCGACAGATTCATCCATGATGAAGGGGTTTATTAACAAGGTACTTCAAAGCTTGATGGTCAGTATAAAATATGAAAGGGTTGGCCAATAGGTAATGTCGATACTTCTGGAGAGAAAAGACCATACCTAGGGCTTCTCGTTCAGTGGTCGAATAGTTCCTTTCAGCTTTATTTAATTTTCGACTGCTGTATATGATAGGGTAATCCACCCATCATCCCCTGGTTGAGTAAGGATAGCTCCTATTGCAATTCCTGACGCATCAATATGCACGTGAAATTTAGCCAACCAGTTTGGAAATTTAAGTATGGGAGCTTCGACTAGTTTTCTTTTCAATTTGTTGAAGGATATTTGGCATTCTTCTGTCCATATAAACTCCTAGTCGTATTTGAGTAGTTCCTCCAGAGGGTAAGTCATATCTGAATAGTGTATGATGAATTTCCTATAGTATCCTGTATGGCTCAATAACACCCAAACCTGTTTAGGGTTTATTGGGGGTTTGAGGTCGAGGATGATTTTTATTTTGGCAAAGTCGACCTTTATACCATCTTTGTAGACAATATGTCCTAAGAGTATGCCTATGGGAGTCATAAAAGTACATTTCTTAATATTTAAGGAGAGTTGTATCTGTCAACATCTCTCCAGCATAAGTCGGAGCCATGTGCAGTGGTCCTTTAGGGTGGAATATATGGTCCAGTCGTCGAAGTACAATGCCATGGTCTTATAGATATATTCTTGAAATGTTTTGACGACAATTCGTGAGAATACTGCAAGTGCATTCTTCAACCCAAAGGGCATAACTCTGTATGCAAAGGACCTGAATTCACATACAAATGTTGCTTTCTTTTGATCCTCTTTTGCTATGGGTACTTGATTATATCCTAAAAATCCATCTGTAAATGAATAACATTCATGTCCTGCAAATTCATTCAGGATTTCATCAGCATAAGGGGTGGGTAATGGATATGTGAGTGTAACTTTGTTGAGCTCCCTAAAGTCGACACAAATTCTTAACCTGGTCGGGTCATGTTTCTTGGGATGGATGACCATGGGACTTTCCCACTCCGACTGGTCGATGGGGTAAATGATCCCTGCTACTAACATGTTGTCTATTTCCTTCTTAACTATCTCCTTATACTTATGAGCTAGTTTGTAAGGTCGTTTCTTGACAGGTAGAACATCAGGTTTAGTATCTATTTTCATTTCTCCCATTTCTTGTACTAACCCTTTTAAGTCTTTGTAGTCCCTTGCAAAGACATCTTGGAATTCTTTAAGTAAGTTTATGATTTCGGTGGTTTGGTGTTCATTCCAGTAGTCTCCAATCTTAGCTATTTTTGGACGGTCGTCGTTTGAAATGTTGACCTCCTTAGTTTTCACTTTGGCATCCAGCCACTCTGGTGCTTTAGCTTCATTGATCGACCGACTTCCTTCTTGAAACTGTGAAAATGTAGCCGAAAAGTCGGCTGCAGTCATTCTGTCTAAGTCTGGTCTGTCGGTGGTCTCGACTTTTAGGATTGAGTATACCGGCTTGGTTGTTTCAATGTGGTCGGTATTCCATCTAAAACTCTTACCTTCTGTGTGCTCATTTTCTAAGCGTAAGTGGGTTGACTGTGATTTTGATTCAGCTTGTATCTTCTTACAGTCTTTGATTTGTAGATGGTCTTGGTCGGGTTTTGATGCTATCGGTTGAAGAAACTGTTTGATCTGGTGTGTTGTCCCAGCCAATTTTTCATCTTGAGGTATGAACTGGAAGTCCTTAATAAAATTTTCTTTAAGTTCATGCCAAAAGAAGGTTTCTCCCCTAGCTTCCTCCATTTTATACCATTTATTAGGCAAGTTGGCTAGGGTTGAGGGGAACAAATGTGGCCAGGCTCGCTCATCTTTGTGTCCAAGCCGTCTCCACTCCTTTTCACAAAGCTTGATGTGTTCTTCTGGGTCTTGGCCTTGGACAAAGATAGGGATTTGAGCTTTCTGAGTTAAATTTTTCCCACCAAATAGTTCGACAAAGAAAGTTGAAGCAGTTGTCCAGGTCTGCAATTTTGTCTGATGGGTGCTCCATCATCTAGCTGCTTGACCTGTAAATGTTTCCACTAAGCTTTGAAGTCTGCCATGTTCTCCAATATTTTTAGATACTTGTTAAAGATGCATTGTTGGGGATTCTCTTTCTTTATACCTGGGCAGTTGGGTATTATGTAAGTTGGCCGGCTGTAATGTAGGGCGTTCTCTGATTTTGTTTTCAAAGACTTTGGGGATAATCGATACAGTGAAGCACTGTCGGGTGGGTTTTTTCTGTACTTTTTGTATAGTCCAGCACCCTCTTGCTTGTGTTTCATAATTTTCCATCTCCCAGTCATATAATTCAGCATCTGAATTGTAACCAACTAAGTCTGGGTTACCTAAGTGAAGCTCCCCATAAATGTTTGGCTCGGTATAGTCCGTATTATTATGGATCTGGTAAAGTTGTCTGATATCGACTTCCTCATCAATCGATTCGGTCCAAGGTGCTCCTTGTGAAGGATTAATGGGTATGATGACGTTTTGACCATTTCCTTTTAACTTAATTTGTTCTTTGTCTAGGGATATGGAGGCTTTCATCTTTCATCCCCAAGGTCGACCAAATAGCACTGGGAAGGAGCTAGATCCTTCTTTTGGGTCGATGATTTCAAAATCAAACTTAGTCGAGATTCCTTTGATGGTCATGTCGACATATTTCTAAACCCTAATGGGTTCAATGAGGCCTTGGTCGGCAAGTTTTAGGTAAATGCCTAACTCATAGAGTCGAGGTCGACCCATCTTTTCCCATGTATCCCTGGTCATGATATTTACCTGAGACCCAAAATCGAGCACCACTTGTCAGATGTGATAACCTTCGATTTCCAGGTCGACAAGTGGGTTGACATCGTTTTTGTCTTTTTGATTGAGGCTACAAATGTTCTTAGTTTGTTTTCCACAGTTAGTTCTTTTTATTTCATGTAATAAATCAATGAACCGGGCTACGGAGTTGTCGGTTTGGATGAGATGAGTTAATTGTTGTGTCGTGCTAAGTCGACTGGTAATAATGTCTTCTTGCTGTGCAATGTCTTGAAATATGTGGGTGGCTTCTTGATAAGTTTGTTTTTCCTTCAGGGGATCCAGATAACCATTCGTGTTTTTAATTTTACTAATTTGGGGGTTATCAGGCCCTGTTTTTGTGCCTTGGCGAGTGACAATATGCAGATTTTTAGTGGTTGATATATCATGCTTTTGTACACAAGACAAGACATTAACATTTTTCTTATTATTGATTTTTTCCAACATGGTAGGACAATCCTCTAGAGAGTGATCGCCTACCCCACAATGCGTACAGAATTTAAGGTCAGTTCTGTCCTTGTACAAACAGTCTGCACATCTGTGTCCTTCTTTATAGTAGATGAAGCACTGGCTAGATCGACATGGTCATATGTTGCGATTCCCGACGAATCGACCTCTTCCTCCAAACCCTTGTCGTCGATTGTCATACCGACGCTCATATCGTCGGCCTTCGTATCGTTGCCCATTCTGGTCATTAGTATTATTTTGCTCATTGCTCTGCACCACTGCATTCGTCTGGTAGACCGCCTGATAGTTTTGTCTATTTTTCAGGTTTAGTTGATAGTCGGCCGTATTGTGACTTTTTGTCTCACAGATGGTGCACCAGGAAGCTTTTGCATTCTTCATGTTAAACGCACATTCCTTCGTTGAATGATCTCCGGTCTCCTGGAAAATATCGCAAAAAACTTTAGTTTGCACAAATCGGACGTCTTGTCGGCTGTATTCATGTCGACAATTGTCTTTTGAGTGTCCGGCCGTCGAACATTTAGTACACCAGATTTCTTGATTTTTGAGGGATAGTTCTTTTAAGGACTTCTGGACACTTTCCAACTGTTCTTCTATCCTGTGGTCCGTCGGATAGGTAGGTATATCTTCGTGCATTTCCACCTGCAGAGCTTTGGTCAGCGCATCTTCATATGTATTGAATTTTTCCAGACTGATGTGTTGGTGAACTTTTTGTGATAAGCCTGCAAGAAACCATTGAATTAGTAATTGCTCATCAATAACATAATCTAATTGACTCAATAAGTCCTTCTAGTGTTTGTCGTAATCGCGGACAGTCTCCCCTGGATTTTGCTGCGTTGTCTTGAGCTTTTTGGCAGCCAGGTGCTTAGCGTCTGGGGTCTTGAAAAAGGATAAGAACTGTGCTTTAATCTCATCTTTCATTGCTCTGGGTTTCCTTTCTGAAAAGGTCATGTACCAGGTCAGGGCCCTTTTCTGTAAGGCTCCGGCAAACTGAGCCATCTATCGGTCTTCATCCTTCACCTGTTTTGCATCCCAGATGGACTCACAGATGAACCAATGTCATCTGGGGTCTTCATCCCCCTCGTAGAGAGGAATGTGAGCTGTTCCGTGACCCATGTCTGAGTCACTTTCACTGCTCTCAGAAGTTGGCGGGGTCGAAGGCATGGGTGGTGGGGAAAGTGGTGGGATTGTTGATGAAGTCGCTCCTGCAGAATTTTGGTCGACGGAACTGGTACCTCTGTCGGTGGTCGATTCGTCTTCGTCAAATAGTGGGTTTTTGTGGATTTCTACTGTCGATGTTCCACTGAAAATTTGTGTGCACAGGTCTATGTGTTCTATTCCTTCAAAAGTTGAATCTCTCTCTTTGGTGGTAACCCCTTCGGATCGTGAAACAAATCATCATACTCAGAAATGATTTCAATCAGTTCAGATTTATGCTTAGGGTCACACTATTCAAAATATTTAGAGATCTCATCATTTTTCCTCTTAACCATCATTAACACAAAATTCTTACTAGAATTTACCAGCCTCTTCATTTGTCCTACAAAAACTATTGCTAGATTTGTTTTTGTCTTATGTGCTCGTACAATATACTCTACACCATCTTTGAAAAGATGATACTTATTCTGTTCTCTATAAAAGACTGCTTTCCGGTCATACAAATATGGAATCCCAAGTACAATTCCACAAATGTCAAGTGGTACTGCATCTAGTTCTACCTCATCCATAAACTTTTCAATGATTGCAAATTTCAAAACACATTTATTTGTAACTTGCAATTGAGTATCATTAGTAACCCAACCAAGAGGATAGGGTTTTTCATGAGGCATAGTAACTAAATGTAATTTCTTAACCACTTCTTCTGATATCAGATTTACTTGTAAACCACTATCAAACAATGTATCAATCTTTGTGTGATTTGTAATGACACGAACATGAAATAGTGCACTTCTATTTTTATCATTTTTCTTAGAAGTATATGGCGGACTTTTACTTGCACTAGAACTTGATTTTGCATCAACGGGAAGTGAGATACTTTTATTCTTTCCCTGGATTCCGATAGCTGTAACCTTTGTTTCATCCCCTGAGTCGGATCCCAAGTCTTGAATAACTGTTGCAGTAGCTTTTGCTTTGCCTTTATCTTTGTTTCCTCTGTACTTCTTTGGCCTTAACTCCGGATGAATTTTCCAACACTTAGAGACATCATGTCCCTTCTGACAATGCGAACATGTAGGCGTTTCACCCTCTTTTTTAACAGTAGCCATCTTCTTTTTCCCCTTTGATTTGCTGTCAGTTTTAAAGGATTTCTTCACAAAAGTATCATTAGCATGCTTACCCCTAGATTCTAAATGTGTAGCTTGAACACATACATCATCCAAGGTATTGTGGTTAAACATCAACAAGGTATGTCGCAGATAAGAATGCATACCACCAATGTAATTAAGAAGAGTTTCTTGTGTATCCAATGCAACATTCAATGCAATAGCCCTCTTTCTAAATTCATGAGTATATTATTGAATTCTTTTTCCTTTAGCTTGTCTAAAAGTTTTCTAGCTCATTATTAATTGTTGCATATGACCTAAAGGATAAAATTGCTTCCTTAATACTTCAATGAATTCATTCCAAACTGAAATAATTTTACCAT
The DNA here is from genome assembly GCA_001517045.1 of Pseudotsuga menziesii. Lineage (NCBI taxonomy): Eukaryota > Viridiplantae > Streptophyta > Pinopsida > Pinales > Pinaceae > Pseudotsuga > Pseudotsuga menziesii. Next base: position 39,432 of record LPNX010244746.1, read on the forward strand.
TCTTTCGAATATCTTGTTGAATCTTGCTCTCCCACCAAGTAAGAGCCATTCCATTCATTCTCAAAATTGCCAATTGAATCCTGAAAGGGTCATTAGTAATGCCCTGCACCCTGCAATATACTTCAAGCTGCTTGATCCAATTGTCTAACTTTTCAGCATCTAAATCTCCATTATAAATAGGTAATTCAAATTTCACATCCAATTTGAAATAAGGCATATTAGGACTTGCATTATTTGAATGAGAAGTATGAGAAGAAGAGAAAGTTTGATTAGTTTCAGGAGGATCACCATCACCTCCTACTCCTTTAACCTTTTCTTCCTTCTTCATTTCTGCATCTCTGGATGAATATCCTTCTTCTTTCTTCTTCCTTTTTGCTCGCTCATCGAGTAGAATTTCCACTATGGCTTTCATGCTCATAAAAGCCTCCAAAAACTCAGTTTCTAACATAACAGGTTTTTCCTGTTCTGTATGTCCTTCTTCTTCCCCTCGTGGAGAAGACATGGTTCTTGAGAATGTTCTCCTTGAGCCAATCTCAGGATCTACTTCAATTAATTCTTCTTCACCAAGATTTAACCTGGACCTGGTAAGCATTCACAAATTTGCACAAGCAGTTAACCTGCTCTGATACCATAACATGATCCGTCGGACCTCAAATTATGTGCATTTAAAAGTTTGTTTTAAAAGAATGCGTTAAATAGGTTAATTAATGGAACAACATTAACATAAATTAAATGCTCAGAACATAAAAGAGGAAAACCACGCTGATAATCAGATATACGAAAGAAAAACATAGAATCAGAGAGTCACAAACAGAAGTTGATAACGGAGTTCACCCCCTCCACTGGGCTACGTCTCTGGGTCCCTCTCCAATGGGTACCGATCCAATTAATCTCTTTAAGATGGTACAAAATGGTTTTGGAATCAACTTCAGCAACTATGAACAAAATGCTGTACAAAGTCTTTAAGACCTCTCTTCTAGAAATTACAATTAGCCTTTGAAGGAAAAGAAAGCTAAATTATAACAGAGAATGTCGACTTCAAAAGAATAGCGTCTGGGCACTTCGCAGGAACTCCCTAAGTTTCTCATACAGAAAAACGAAGCTCTGTGCTCTAACACTTTGTTATATGAAATGTGGCCAGTGTCCTCTATTTAAGCGTTTAGCGAGAGGATTTGTAACTGACCATAGCTTTTATCTTCTTTATTATTGTTACAACCATATGCTAACTGAACCATGCAATCCCGCCAAGTCACGGCCCAAGCGTTATGTTACCATGACGTTCCATATTCCCGAAACGTTGCAACCAACTCCACGCACATGTGCTGACTCACAACACGTTGCAATGACCACCACTCGGCTATGTCACATGTAACGTAACTGTTTGATGTCACCATCAACTTCGCAGCATATAAATGTCACGGCATATAAGGACTTCGTCATATACCCAATCCGCTGTCGCAACATACAAATGTCGTGGCATATACCTAACCTCCACGAACCATTCGATGCTCACTTGAAGGTGCACAACTGCGCAACATGCGATAAGTTACGTGAAATGCAATAAGCTGCACGACATGCGATAAGCTACGTGGCATGCAATAAGCTACATGACATGTGATAATCTGCGCGGCATGCGATAATCTGTGTGGCATGTGCATATAATGGCTAGCATATGAGTTAAAACCATAGATTAACTACTATTGTACCATATTGGATCAGTGTAACTTGAAGATGAATAATCCTCCGGATCATTTAGGATCTCCAGATAGTTCAAACACATCAAGGTTTAGACCTTTGCAACCTGTGGAAGGTGAGGAGAGAATCTAATTATAAGATATGCTTGTTAATTTGCAAGATTTGATTTGAAATTGGTAAATCTGCACTCCAATTTTTCTCTCAAAAGGGCCATTTTATCTCCAAAGATGGGTGAAAATACAAATGGTAACTCTATTTTACTTTTCACTACTTTTTATTTTCCATTTTGACCTTTTATTTTAATAAATTTATTATTTTTACCCTTAGTATAGTCATATATGGTCTAATTTTTGAACAAATTGAAGACTAATGGTCTTTTTGAGAATTGCAAGTCATGAAAAATTGATATTTTTTGGGTATGGATGAGTTTTAATTTTTTCTTTTATCATTATTGGTCAACAAAAATATTCTGAGTGCATTTTTAAAACTTTAATCGTGCTCGTTAAACCCTAGAAATAAGTTTTCGAGTCTACTTTTATTACTTTTTTGGAGTCGTTAAACCTTTTTACGAAAAATAAACCCTAATGGAATGCCGAGTGAAATTTTCACTTTCACACTCATAAAAGTACTTGAAGGGATATCTTTCCAATGATAGTTTACCCCTTTTTTGGTTTGGATTGACTCTTTACGAAAAAACATACACTCTAGCGTTGACTAGAAGAGTTCTCCAGGGTATTATTTTATACTTTTTCGGGCCTCAGAGATGATATTTTATGAAAAATAACCTTTCAGAGGCTTCTTTAGTCTCGTTTAGACTCTCTAAACAACATGAATGATGCCGAGTTTCCTTTCGTTGGAATTGTTAAATCAAACACTGAAAGACCATTTTTTGGGAATGAACCTCTCCTTTCTCAAGTTCGAAAAACATATGAAAATGGAATTATCTAGTGATAAGCTACAACGAGTATTTGTTACCCTCTTTTAACACATTTAAAATTAAAGAGGAACTCATCAATCATGATGGGAAAATTAAAATAAGGGAACTGTGTTTCATTTATAATAATGGCAGTTTTCTAGTCACCTTTGAACATGGCACATGTATGAATTTCAGTCAAATAATAGGGTATTGAGCTTGTCTATGAGTCGATCCACTTTCATGATTCATGTTACTCCTTTGAGTCTTTTCAAATAATGCATCGTCCAACGTCATATTATGTCCTGGTATCTTCCTCGCCAAGTCATTGTTCCCAAGTCTTTGTCCGTGCCATGCAATGTTCAAAGAAAAGTTGCATTGAGAGTTACCCTATGCAGTAAAAAATACCTTTTATGTTGTGCCAGTTAACTTTGAGTCAATCCTATGGTTACTTCATAGTCAAATTCCATAGCTTTGTTTTGAAATTCATTTCGTTGATGTGGGTTTCATCATGACCCTCCTTCGACGAGACTATTACTATCAACTTCTGCACACCTTCCATGAATTAGTCTTAGAAAAAAGTCAGATCCTCGAGATCTGTATACCTCAATGACAAATGTTCTCACCTTCAACAATAGGTTTACAGCATTGAACTTTGATCAAAATATTCAACTGATTTTTTGACATCAGTCCATCTATTCACATTTGAAAGAATGTACTGGGGTATCTTGGGAATCATTAACATTAATGGTGATCTCCATTGTACTCGTTAATGGTTTTCATCATTGACCGATAACCAAGTTGTTTCTACCATGGTTTGATTTCAAGAAATTTATTCATGTGGATAGAATTGTACTTTGTTGAAGACGAGACAAAGACCCTGGGTGTCTGTTGAGAATTCATTTCTTTCCCTAAGTTGTGATGGAGTATTTGTATGAGTCATAGCATGGATCCACATTTGTATGTTTGTGGCTATGCTTATATTTGCATCTGCATTACTTAGATCTACGTTGTATGTCTTGTATCTATGTCCAAATTTTAGTCTTCTTCATGGATCTACATTGTATCTTAGTATCCATGAATGTTTATATCTCACATCGATCTGCATTGTATTGGTTGACAGCCATGTTGTGAGTCATATGGATATGTAACAAAGTGTAAATGTACTGCAGGATGACCTTGGTGGTTGATAAGTTTTGGTCTTTGGACTATTGCCTAGAAGTGATAAATTGTTCTTACAAATCCTTTTTGCTATCCTTTTCCTCTAGCCTCATGATTTGGGGGGCATTCAGCTACACCTAATTCTCATCAACACCATGTTACATGATAAGTATCTCATTATTTTCCTTAAATTATTTAAATATTGAAGTTGAAAATGAGTTGGGAAGACTAATTCATTAGTTTAAGCCACCACCGCACTTTACCTATGTGCAACTTGTGGCACCCATCATAGTAATGCATTTTGTCCATTTACAAAGAGTGGTGCCACATCTTACTTCTCACTTAAAAGTAGCGGTGCTCCCTTAGCACCACTTGTTTTTCTTAGACAAGGCAGGATTCTCGAATTATGATGGAAAAAAAGAGATGTTAAAGAGGCTTCTTGAAGGTGTCCTTTATGGAGCCTCATCCCTATGAATTAGGACATGTGGAACTCAATATCCCCCATCATAGGGATCATCCCTCCACCTCTCCCATAGAATCCTTAACTTACTCTATCCTCTCAAGCCTTTATATACTAGCTCACCCATCATGGGAAAGGGGAGGAATAATGTGTGACAACATCTAAATTATGGACAAATTATGTCATACTCTTGAATGATTAGTAGGCAACTTGAAATATTTTAGGAAATACCCCATTGAGAAGAGTTATCAACACCAAGGCATTGGTTGTATACTCTCTTTGTTTATATTTTAATGCAAATATAGTTTCTTTCCCATAAACATTGTATGTCTATTTATTATGCTTTGTATATTGTTTAACTCAGTCTTTTTCATAGGATTATAAACCATCTTGTTCCTCTCACTTGGTTTGTTTTTGTTGTTTCTATTGCAGGATCTCCACATAGTTCAAACAAATCAATGTTCATACCTTTACGGCCCGTGGAAGGTGAGGAGAGAAGCTAATTCAAATATTTTATCCAATCCTAGGGAAGGTTTCATTATCTTGTAGGATTTTTGTTCTAGTTTGAGTATTTCAATCTAGGGAAACAACCTTTGTCAGCATTGGATGAGAATCTCCAATAACAATTACTAATAAATTAATTAACAAGTTAAACTAGCATATGTAAAGGATAAAAAAATGTGGTCACATATATAACATAATTTTCAATTCTTTCAACTTAACACTCCCAATCTTCCCTGTGTTAATATTCAAGCATCCAAGGACAATAAATAACAACAGAAGTAATAAATTAATGAACAAGTTAAACTAACATCTGTAAAGGAGAAAACAATGTGGTTTAGACATTTCAATACCTTCACAAACCCAACCAAGACATCATAGCCGACATAAGTTTTGTATGTTGTTGTATGATACAATCAATTAGAAAATAACTTGGACCTTATAGTATTTAAAACTTTCATCATCTATAACATTCTACAACATATTAGTAACAAATTCAACTAGTCTACAAGATTTTAAAAAACATCATTTTATGTATTTGATAATGCTATATACAGATTCAGTATAGACATAATCCTAGACATAGAAAACCCATTTATCCACTTGTATATATTTTGTGATTGTCAACACTAAGTGCACCAACATTAAAAAAGACTGATTTTTATAATCTATTAACAACTAGAGCTTCAATAGACACATGTAAATGGATCAACTACAACTTTGGATAAGTTAAAACAACATATAACAAGAATCAAGCACCCTACCTGGTCCACTAGAAGCAAAAATATAGACACGTCACTCACTAGAGCAGGAAATGCACCAATTTATTGAATAAATGTCTGCATGAATGGAAAAGGAAGTGGTGTATATTCAACCTGCTCAAATAGAAAATAATTGGAATAATTTTACTACTGCACATGCAATACAATTATAAATGGACAAAAGGAAAACAAAATTGAATATAATGGTGATTCGTGTATGACTGTATAGGTTAAGGCTGCCATATTCAATTGGTCCTTTGGTGAACACAACCCTTTGCTTAAAGCATGTAGAAGATGCATCTATAACATGTGAGTAAGTACACACATTAGGGTTTGGGCTAGAAAAATTCAAAATTGTGTACTTCAATGCATAAATTTATAAAATAATACCAGAAACAAAAATAGTACAACTGTGACAATGCAAGAAAAAGTAAAATAATAATTTTCATTTCTTTCAACTTAACACTCCCATTCGTCTCTTCGTTAAAGTTGAAGCATCCAAGGACAATAAATAACAACATTAGTAATAAACCAATAAACAAGTTAAACTAGCATACGTAAAGGAGAATACAATGTGGTTTAGACCTTCCTTTATATACTCAACTATATATTATGATCAGACTTTGTCTCTTGGGAGGAAAGTCACTAATGAAACAATGGACATACCTGAAAGAGAGAAAGATAGGTAGTTGTACGGAATAGTTGGACAAATACATACCGCAAGGTATTAATCAAAACATTCTAGAAATGAGGTTGAAATTTCAATCCCATTATTGCAATAAATGACAATATTTTATGACAGTCATACATGTTGATCAAATAGAAGCTCCTTTCAAATGTGCAGAGGAAACCTTAATCCACACTTTAGCATATCGATTACACTGTGGCACACTTCCATACATAGTAGCAGACTCAAGGAGGTTGAATAGGAGATCATAACAATAAAGGTAATTCATCATGAAAGAAGGGTTAAGGTACCACACTAGGAGAGGGAGGTTCTAGAATACCAGCAAGGTTCAGCACAAGGTCAAATGTCAACAAGAGTGGTCATAACAAAGTGGGAAGAAAACCCTTTCAGCCAGAACACAAAGGTGTACAGTTAAGGTGGGGAAACAACCATTTTACCCACAAGACCAAGGGTCAAAATTTTATATTCTCTCTCAAGGTATATAGTTTATAGGTGTTCCGTACAATAACAATAAGTTTTATCATCACCGTATAAGGAAGGTCCAAACTATGAAACAATTCGAGTGACTATAATACAACATATATAACATAATTTTCATTTCTTCCAACTTAACACTCGTAAAGGTCCCCGTGTAAAAGTTGAAGCATCTAAGGACAATAAATAATAGCAGTAGTAATAAATTAATGAAGAAGTTAAAATACGTAAATGAGAAAACAATGTGGTAACATATATAACCTAATTTTCATTTCTTTCAACTTAACACTCCCAAAGGTCCCTGTGTTAAAGTTGAAGCATCCAAGGAAAATAAATAACAGCAGTGGTAATAAATTAATGACTAAGTTAAACTAGCATAGGTAAAAGAGAAAAAAATGTGGTAACATATATACCATAATTTTCATTTCTTTCCACTTGACACTCCCAAAGGCCCCTTTGTTAAATTTGAGGCATCCGAAGATAATAAATAAAAATAGAAGTAATAAATTAATGAACAAGTTAAACTAGCATCCGTAAAGGAGAAAACAATGCGGTTTATACCTTCCTTTATATACTCAAATATATATTAAAATTAAACTTTGTCTCTTAGGAGACAATTCAATAAAGAAACAACGAACAATTGGTAGGAGATCGAGTGCGCATGGTGAGACATATGAGCAAGCGATAAGTGTGAAAGTGGACTGCGCAAAAGGTAGTTGCTGACAAGTGTGGTTGACTTGGCTGAAAGTAGTTAGAGTTTGGTCCAAGTTAGTTAGGAAATCCATTTATGTGGACGTTTTTGTAAAAGGTGCAAGCCTATAAATAGAGCTAGGAATATAGTGATAGATATCTTGATTTTAGATCGACAAGAAAAGCATGAGAGGTAGTATCTTTCTCTTTTGCGAACTGTTTTGTAATATGTGGTTTTAGTCTGAGGATTTCGACCAAGGGAACTATGTAGGGATGTATTTTGACCTTTGAAGTTAATAAGAAATGATAATTAATGGAAACTCGGTCTTAATCTATAATGATGCGATGTTCTTTTCATCTGAATGATGCAGTTTTCTTTTCATCTGAATGATGCAATGTTCTTTTATATTGAAAGATGTGATCTATATACGTTGTCCTTCATATATGATGATGTGAATTATTTGTGTAGTTAATGGGTTCATACATGCCAACCTATTTGTTAAGGTGATTTGAATAATGAAATGTTGTGGTACTAGATCTTGGTGCAAATAATGGTAGACAATTTAGATAGATGATAGGATGACACTTCCTGGATTTGTGAGCTGTATTGAGACAGATAGAGACCAAGTGTGCAAGTATTATTCCTTACTATAGAAACTTGGTTATTGCATCCCTCCCTCAAACATCTCAGGTGAGACTGCATCTGCTTCACAGGTGTTGTTGGACAGGGAAAAACTTATCTAGGTCGGTGTTTAGGGATATTGTGTCGAAGAGTGTCGACAGTGAGTGAACCCTTGTCCACTGAAGTGTGTCAGAAAATGGTTTCGTTTCTGGGACCATAGTGCGAGGAATAAGAGGACATGTTTTGGAACCCGACGAAACCAAATATTAAGGACAAGTTCTATCAGAAGGCCTGAGAGTTCACAACAGAAGAAAACTAGAAGTCTAGACTATAAGTAGAAGAGTGGTTGGGAAGGTATATCTACTTTGATATTCACAAAAGTTTCTTTTTCGAATTATCAATAATCTTGTACAAGTGGTTGGAACAACTGACCTTCTAGAAAAGGAACTTCCAAGGAGGCGAGCCTACTTACTAGACCCCTGAACTGACTCATCGACTAAAAAGGGTTAACAACAAGGCATCAAGAGCTGTTGATGTGTGAATCAACAAAATTTTGGAAGCATATATCACTGAGTTTGTTGTCAACATAGACAATTCCTATAGCGTCTCAGAGAGGGAATTATTCCAAGGACCTAGAGGGACGTTTCTATTTTCTTTGCAATTATGGATTAATATGATCACCTGTGAAAATGGAATATTGAAAATTAATTCCGATGAGTAAGAGACCTAGTGTGTGGAGGTCAGGGGTACTTTGGATACGAGGGTTGGATGGGAGTTATGACAATATTGTGATGGAATTCAAAGAATAGTGTGGTCTTCTATGAAGTGGGGCAAGGTTCTTGCAAGAGAAGAGGAAGAGAAATGAAGAGAGACATGATGTGAGCAGAACAATAAATTGCAAGAGAATATCACAATGGACTAAGAGACACTACATCGACGAAGAAGATGACTAGGCTAGGCCTGAACCTGAGGAAGGACCAACCCAAGGAAACAAGGTACCTACACCTCCGTGCACTATGCCACATTCAAGAAGAAATACCAGATCATCATAAGACTACCCAACATGCCATCACAAGAGTAATAGTAGGGGATCGACAAATACACGAAGAAGGCTCAGAATGGCAGGTGCTGACATAAAACTACCTTTGTTCCATGGGAATGCGACTAAATATCCTGAGCAGTATTGGTTTCTATACGAAGCAGTATGGACCATGAAGCAAGTTAAAGATGAATACATTATGAAGGGACACCTCACGACAAATATTTGAGGTCATGCATTAGATTGGTACATAAAGTTCGTACAAGTGCCGACAGGGAATCAACAGAATACACTAGCACAAATTAAGGATGGAATAATTGAGGAATCACAGAAACCCAAATCTGAGTCATAGTACATTACTAAGTTGAAGGAAATCAAACAATATCCTAACGAGTCACTATGGGGTTTCGATAAACAGTTCAAGATGCTGATGGATAAGGGTAGATTCAAAATTAGCGACGTGCAACACAAAGAATGGTTCATGGAAACATTGGTGCCACACATTCGAATGCCACTAATGCAGGAGAAGATTGCGACACAAAATCATGCTATGGAAATTGCGATGAAGCTAGAGGCCTCACTAGTTGGCAAAATGGGGGTGGGGCTAAATCAAATTCAATCGCAATTGTCGAGTCTGACGATTCAATTGTAGGATATCAATAAGGGAAAGGAAATCCATGAAGAAGTATGGTGTACTCAATGTCACATAGAAGGACATCATAAGGATCAATGCTTGGACTTCCGCGTTTACTTACAGGATGGATCCACTAATCCATTGAGTTAAGGTGGGTTGCCATGGTTTAAGCGAATATTTATTCACTTCACACAATCAACATTACCAGAACACATGGAATATTCGATAAGCCATTAATAGGACAAATATATATTGATAATTGGATAGATAAAAAGATGTTTTACAAGAATTAGTTTTGGGTATTTTATACCCTAAGTGGTAAGCGGGGTTACTTTTCAAGTCACTTCTTGATTAATTAATTAACTACCCTAATTAACTTACTTAGTGTTAAATGTTAATATTTGTAACATTTCTATTTTTTACATTGCCTTCCCCTTAAGGGAATCTTTGTCCACAAAGCTTTTATCAACAACAATGTCTGAATTCCCTTGAACTGTTTTCTTGGGATCCTTTCCTTTTTGTAATTGCGAAACTTGATGAAATGAGATGATATGAGTTATATATTCCCAAGGAGAATTGTCACATCGTATATGTTGTGTTCCATCCCATATCTACTTTTATCGGAGCTCTAAGATCATTTTATGGAACGGGTCATTTCAATTGTTGCTTAGCATGTTGGTCTTTTCGCTTGTCAACATAGTTCTTTTGTGAGTGCTTGTTTTGATCCTGTCATTGGTCAAAATGAGGATTATAATTAGGATTTCTCTAAGGTGTATGTGTTGATTGTTTTTTTTATTTTGGACTATGACGAGGATTGTCTTCACTTCCTTGATTTGATTTTTGGATGCATTTTCTTGGATGTGTGCTTCTTGGTTCTCCAGTAGATTGTTATGATTCTGAATCTCTTCGATTCTTTCATCTTGCGACTTTTTTTCAATTTCTAATTTCTTGATTTGATTCTCTAGTTCCTGATTATGATTATTTAGACAATGGTTTTATTCTTGCTTTTCCAGTATTCTTCCTTCCAGGTCTTCACTGGAGTGTTCCTTCTTGCTACTGTTTTTCAATTTTTTGATCTTTGTAATCAATGTTTTGTTATAATTTCATAGTTGAGAAATATCTTTGGTATTGCTTAATAACACCTTGTTAACTTTTGTCAGTTCTAACTTATGTGTCTCCTTACTGTAATTGTACTAATGTTGGAGTTTTTATTTTTGCAGTTGATGATGACGTAACTCTGTTTCTTAATTTTCTAACTTAATATGGAATTGCGCCAATTCAGAATCTTTTTCCGTGATGAGCTTGTTTAGATTCTTTATTTTATCTTATAAATCATTATCGCTTTCATATGGTGATTTGTTGACATTTTTAGAATTTCTGATATGGTCTTCTAGGTTTTGATTATCAATTTTTAAACATGATATTTCTTTATCCTGATCAGATAACATTTTCTTGTTATCTCTTATGGTTCGTTCTAGCTATCGATTTTGATTCCATAAGCGACAATTCTCATTGTCTCTCCATTCTTTCAACCACTTCTGTGTCTCAACCTCATCTTGTACACTTTTATTGATTTCCTTATATTGCTCTAACTCGTCCACTATTGTTTGTAGCTGTGACTTCATTTCCGAATATGTAGGTGCCATTGTTTGTGACTATGTTTTTACTTCACTTTTGTCTTCTTTTCTCCTAGAAGGGTAGATACAGAAGATGTAATAATTCTCAATATGTCTCTTTTAATATTTTCTTTTATTATGTTTCCTTCTTGTATAAAGTAATAATTCTAAATAACGCAATTATTAAATAATAATAATTATTTTTTATTATTAATTACTGTTATTATTAAAAATTTAATAATAACAAATATAATATATTAACAATTATTATTTTAAAAATAGTAATATCATATATATATTTTTGTGAATTGGGTCGAAAGGTTTTTTGAAAAAATATAATAATAAATTTTATTATTTTTTTTAGACTAAAACATAGAAGTAGATTATAGAGGTACCGGTAAACCAGCTACCGCGTGCTTGACAGAGATACAAATATCAAAAGCTAAGTTGGACTGTAGTTCAAAAGGAATCTAGGATTCAGTACAACCAACAGATAGAAGACAGAGATTACAAAAGGAGGGAACGCAGAAATAACAAAGGGAGCAGAGTGCTGGTTGAGCCAGGGAATTCAGACATTCCTCAGACTTCCATTCATTTGCCCAAATTGGATTTCAGGTTCGCCATTGCTGATTCCAGAGAGCTGATTTGATTCCCAAAATTTCCATGGACATTTGCCACGTCCTTGAGATTTTCTTGAACTTCATCCTTGAACTCTTCAAGAGTTTCCTTTGAGGAGTCATGGTCAGCTCTTAGTTTCCTGAGGTCAATGTTGATGAGATCCCAAGCTTTCTCACCTGCCTGGTTGGACTCTTTAAGGAGGTTCTCTTGCTGATCCAGACGCGCTTGGAGCCTCCCCAATGAAGACTCGAAAGAGACGATCTTATCTTCAACCGTGGGGCCGGATTCTGAAGAGGAAGCCATGCTAAACAGCTTGAAGGGAAATAGCTAGCTTGCAGACGCTTCCACCAAACTTGCTCAGAAAAAACGCTGTGTATTTTCTCCACTAAGGACTTTGTTTCACTTCTGTGAGAGCTGGGGAGGGGTGCAGTCAATAAATAACCAAAAGAAAAGGGATCAAAGTCACGAGTCGGTCTGCTAATGCGATTTGAGATAGATCTTCTGGTCATGAACTGAGAAAACTGTGGGAGTGCTTTCCCAAGTGCGATTTGGTTCAGATTTCTTGCCAGCGAATAAGGGAACTCTTGGATTAGCCAACTTCCATCTACGATTTGGTAGTGATTTACTGTCAGCAGAACGTGGACCACGATTACTCTGCAGGTCAGAAGGGGGATTTCCATTTGAGCAATGAACTGCAGCTACTAAGGAATGTCACATCTGTTTTCAAAACCGTCATTGACTAAAACGCCTCTTCCCAGTAATGTCCCATAATTTACTTCTTTGTCAGCCACCTCGTTGAGGGTCCTCAGAACATTGTAAAAATCAATGGAATGGAACTTTTTGCTTAAGGAATGGATTTTCTGATACACTTGAGCAAGCTTGAGCTGATTCGGTCGATTTTTTCGGTTAAGGGAAAGAATTAGCATTCTTGAGTCCCCAAAGACCGCCAGACTGGTGATTCTTTTGGATAGGGCAATCTTTAGACCCTGCAGAAGGCCACAAAACTCTGCAAAATTATTAGTTTCAACGCCAAGACCCCAGGATTAGTTACTGATCATAAATCCAGTAGCTGAGCTGATCACACCCCCGCATCCAGCTAATCCTGGATTTCCTTTAGCTGCCCCATCAAAGAAGAGACATTGTCTGTTCAGCGAAGACTTCCAAATGGTGAAATTTGGTTCTGCAATCCTAACTTCCCAATGGGCAAGGAGAGGATGATTAGGGACTGGTTTATTTTTTAGCACGGAGGTAATAGAACTTATCCACTGCAGCTCTTCAGTTGAGAGACGACTGAAGTCATTAAAATTTTGATCCATTACTTCCCCAAGAATAGCTCTGGCTTGAGTGGCAATTCTATCAGGATGGCTTTCAAGATCCCTAAAAATGCGGTTATTTCTCTCTATCCACAGCTTCCAACAAATGGCTTTTAAGAACCAGTTCCAGGTTGATTGAAGGATAGGATTTTTTGACAGGGGGAAGGGGGAAAGATTCATCCAGCATGAAAGCATCCCCTGGACGGAACCAAGAAGATTCAAGGCCAGTTGGAGATTCAAGGCTTTAATCCAAACTTCTTTGGAGAAGTTACAACACAGGAGGAGGTGATCAGAGGTTTCTTCCTCAATTTTGCAGAATGGTCAGCGGAGAGGGCCTTCCATACCTCGTTTTTTTAAGTTTTCCCCTGAGAGAATGCTCTTCTGGGCAAGATTCTAGCAGAAGAAATCAATTTTAGGAATAAATGTATTAGACTAGATAAACTTCTAGATTGTCAGATTGGGGGCAGCAGTTGAGAATGCATGGAGGAGCTTATAGCCTTCAGAGGTTGAGTATTTTCCAGACCTGTTACCCCACCCTCTTCTGTCTTTGAGATCTTCTTTAATAGGAGCTTTGCCTTGGAGGAGGCTTGTAAGGATTTCGGCTTCATGGTGAAGGTTAGGAGGAGGGTCTCCGAGGTCCCAGCTGAGCCAGAGGTTGTCTTCCCAAGCTGAAAGATCCCACAGCGAGGTGGCCCCTTTAGCCAAGAGCCAGAGCTTGATGTTGTCAATTTCCGGGCAGCTACCAAGGGGCGTTTCTCCAAGGATTGAGTCATCCCAAACTTTGATATTCTTCCCATTCCCCGGAATCCAGTAAAGGATCCTTTTGATCAGATCCAGCAATTTCATAGATAATTTTTAAACAGGGGAACCTCTTCTGAAAGGAGGCTGCCTGTCAAGGCATCTCTTCCTAGTTCCGGGGAATTATTTTTTGCGGATAGCTTTCTTACTCCATCTTTCTTTCCCTGAGATCATTTGCCAAATAATATTAGCTCCTAGAGCTATATTTTGGTTGGGTAGACTCGGGATTTGAAGTCCCCCTTCATCTCGAGGTTTTTTTATATTTTCCCAACTGACGAGATGGAGTTTCTTATCATTCCCTTTGCCCCCTTCCCAAATGAATTTTTTGAGAAGTCCTTCTATTTTCTGAATTGTTGATCCTATAGAAAGAAAAATTGAGGACTGATAAATAGGTATGCTATTGAGGACAACTTTAATAAGAGTTGTCTTACCTGCAATATTGAGCCAATTTGCATTCCAACTTTGGATTTTGTCTTTGATTTTGTCTATAATGGGATCCCAATTTGCTGGATTGATTTTTTTTTTACAGATGGGAATGCCCAGGTAAGTGAAGTTGTCCCAATCCATGGTGCCTTCGATGCCCAACGATCTAGCTATATCCCCAATCTCTCTAGCTGAGCAATTCCAGCTGAAAATTTTTCTTTTCTGGAAATTTATTTTGTTGCCTGAAACATTTTTGTAAATGTCCAGCTCTTGTTTAAACTGATCAGCTGAATGAGTATTTGCTCCCCCTAGCAGAAGAGTGTCATCCGCAAATTGCGCATGATTTATATCCCGAACATTGTGGGCTATTCTTAGCCCTGGCAGCATGTGGTTGTCTTGACTGAGATTGAGCTGAAAGCTGAGCATAGCAGCTTGAATGGCGTAGAGTAGAGGGGACAACGGGAAGCCCTGTCTTAAGCCTCTAGAGGCTTTGAATAAATTTGTTGGCCTGCCATTGACTAACGGAGCTATCCAAGGATCACCCACACAACCTTTGATCCAGCTTATAAAGGTTTGTGAGAAGCCAAATTTTCCCATAACAGCAAACAGAAAATCATGTCTTACACGGTCAAAAGCATTAGCTAAACCAAGTTTGATTGCCATACCTTTTTCATTGCACTGGAAGCTTGAGTGGATGGCTTCTTGAACTAGTATGATGTTGTCAAGAATCTTCCTGCCTTTGATAAAACCATCTTGGTTTTCTGGAATAATCCTGGGCAAATTTTTTTTGAGTCTGGTGGCTATAATCTTGGTTAATATCTTGTAGCTTGTGTTGCACAAAGAGATTGGCTTGAATCTATTGAAGGATTTGGCTCCTTTCTCCTTTGGGATCAGAGCCAGGAAGGAGGATTTGGTGCTACCTCCTAGCTTGTTGGTCTTTTGAGAATATTGGATCATTATTAGAAGATCATATTTTATTATTGGCCAGCAGGAAGTGAAGAATCTGGTTGAGAAGCCGCCAGGACCAGGGGCGCTGTTAGGCTTCATTATATCAAGGACATCTTTCAGCTCCTTCATGGTGATTGGGGCAGTAAGGCAGATATTTTCCTCAGGTTTAATAAGGTGAGGGATGAGATCGAATGGATGGGAATTTGTATCCAAAGGGTTCTCTATGGGAGCAGAGAAAATCTCTTTGAAAGTCTTCTCAGTAGCGCTTTTTATGCCCTCGAAATCTTTGATCAGCTCACCTTGATAAATTATTTCAGAGACAGCTTTGTAATTTTTCCTTGCTGCTACCTGCTTATGGAAGTACTTGGTGTTTTTGTCCCCACTTAGAAGCCAGATATTTCGGGATTTTTTCCTCTAAAACTCTTCTTCCATTCTACAGGATGAATGGAAAGCTTTCTGCAGGTTTTCTTCCTTTTTAAGGAGGCTGTCCGTGATGGGGCTGATATCCATGAGAGTTTGGTGTGCTTCAAGTTTAGCTTGAGCTAACTTCTGACTTGTGATGGGGGATGGAATGCTTATTGCCCAGTCTTTCAAGTCAAGTTTAAGCTTCTTGACTTTTTCTTCCCAAATGTAGGACGGTGATCCTCTTATTTGTGTTTCCCAGGAGTCTGAGACTACTTGAATAAAGTCCTCTTGATGGATCCAGAGCGGGCTGAAATGGAAGGGTAATGGGCCAAGGTTTTGGTCAAGATTCAACTCAAGGTGGATTGGATTATGATCCGAAGTGCTATGAGGAAGGATTTTTGAAGAGGAGAGAAGGCCCAACTCGAGAAAGGCAGAGTGGACCAACAACCTATCAAGCCGGGCTGCTACATGGCCAAGACCAGCTCGTTTGTTTGTCCAAGTGAACTTTCCTTTGACTGGCTTTATATTAATCAGATCCCATCCCAGCATAATGTCTTCGACCAATTCCCTCGACAGATCTCTGACCAGCGATCCTCCTTTCTTCTCGTTGGTAGCGAGGGTGACATTCAGATCGCTAGCTACTATGATATTCTCCAGTTGATGCATGTTAAGAAAGGATTCGAGCATACTCCAGCAGTTATTTTTTTCCAATGGTAATACAGGGACGTAGAGATTAAATAAACTTACAATTCGACCAGAATTCTTATGAATGAGTTTGGTGAACACCCAGTGCAGCGTTCTCTCCTCATATTCAATATCGTACAGATTGGAGTCCCAAAAAGTGGCAATACCTCCAGATGCTCCTCTAGAGCTGTTGCCAATCCGAGGTCCTTTTTTCCAGAATTTATTTCCAGCTTGGAGGGTTGCAGTTTCCTCCATTTTTGTTTCCTGTACTAGCAGAATCTCAGGGCTGTGAATTCGCACCAAATCTTTCATTTCTTCTTCTTTTAAAGCCGATCCTAGTCCTTTGCAGTTCCAGGAGATGTAACGCATTAATTACTTTGAGTGGGGTTGGCCCCTTTTGGGGCCTGAGTAGTTCCTTTTTTGGATTTGGTGTTCACTATGCCTTTTAGGGTCTTTTGCGAGCCATCTAGGATAGCTAGGTAGGTAGCTTCCTCTCTTTTCTTTTTTTTTTTATTTCCTTCCTCTTGGATTTTTGATGGGCGTAGCCTGCCGGCTGCTTGATGAGGAGTCCTCATCCAATTCTTCACCTGGGTCCGAATCTGGGAGATTATCTGCGCTTGCATCTTTGGAGGACTCTAAAGCCTTAGTAGCCAATGAAGGAAATGGAATAGTTTGGGGTATTTCCCTTGGATCCAACGTTACTGCGGCCTCTCTATTGGCAGAATGACTTCCGTTTTGTTTTCTTTTAGTGCTCTAAGAGATTGAATCTTTCCCCACTGGCTCGTTGGAGATCTGAATTTCTTCATTATTTGGAATGATAACTGGATCGAGATTTGAGGCTTCCTGGTTTGATTTTGAAGAGGTTGACGCGTGGTCTTGCATGTTCCCTGTGGCATTTTTCATTACTTTTGCCCGTTGTTTTCCCTTTTTGGGCTTTTTGCCATGCTTCTCTCTCTTTTGAAGTTTGCATTTTGGGGCAGTTTCTTTGGAAGTGCCCATGTTCATGACAGAGTCGGCATTTGAAAGGTAATTGTTCGTAATCCAGCTTTTGGAAGTGATTCCATTCTCCAACTTTGAGTTTCACAGCCTTAGGTAGCCCAGCTTCCAAATCTACTTCTACACTGTTATAGCGGATTTCACCACACTAGGTGAATCACACATTGTATGGCCTTCCCTTGTCCCGCTGCAGACTCATTAGCCCATTTGGACCGCTTTATATCTTTTGATGTCACCTTGATCATCCCTAAAAACATTATAATATTGATATACGCGGCTTTTTATCCGATAACCACATACATACACGGATATTCCCTCGATAGTCGTGTACATCGGGATGTGTACATAAATCCAAATCCTTTTGGACTGTTCCTTGACTTGGATCCGACTCATATGACTCCTGGCCTTCCATATGCCTTGAGATCGCACGGATTCGACCCTTCAGTATCCCTTTGAAGAGCTATATAAGGAACCCCTTGATACATTGAAAGCGGGGGAAAAAGATAAGAGAAAATTGAGAGCATCGAAATTATAGTCCATTGTTGCCAGAACTTTATGCTTGAGTCTGCATCCCTTTGTCCCTTGGAGCACT
>LPNX010244746.1:57700-116925 GCA_001517045.1 Pseudotsuga menziesii
GTTTTCTTGGCTTTCAATGTATTTGAATTTCTCTTTCTCTCTTGCTTCGGTGTCAGGACTGGGGGCATGTATGCCCGGTAGAGTCTAATTGGAGTAAAGTCTGTCTCAGTCTGCCTGTTTGCCTTGTTTTATGCACCTTTTTCTTCCTGTACGCGGGTTTATTGTTTACAGTCGCGTATACACGCGGGTTTCCCTGGGATTTCTGCGTATACACGCAGGTTTACTGCATACAGTCGCGTATACCTTGGTTTTTACCTTGTTGTGGAAGATAGTGGGTTGTTGGGTGAATGCTGTTAGTTGCTGAGTCTCCTTTGGCACTGCCTGGGTCTGTTTTGATATTATTGACTTGCCCTTTGTTTCTCCTTGTTTCTGGGTTGCATGCTATAGTATGGTTGTCCATTGATACTCCCCTTTATTGGTTTTCCCTTGACCTAATTTTTACCACTTCCTTCTCTGTGTATGCGGCTTTTTGGTCAAAATTCGTGTACATACGCAACTGTTCTTTATACAGTCGCGTACATCCTCCCTTCTGGTGAGTCTGATGTTGTGGGAAGTTGCTGGGTGGGTTGTGAGTGTGGTTGGGTCTTCCTTGGGTATGAAGTTGTCTGTTGGATGCCTCTTTTGTGACCAGAAACCGTTCGTGCCACTCACAGGTATAATATCTATACTGGCATATAGGTTAGGTTCACCACCGTTTGCATTTTGCATGACCTTATGACCATGTCACTCTCGCCTTAGGTACAAAACCACTCTATTATGTCACGGAACCTTCTTGCTGCTGTCGAAGTGGCATGATACATGGCCAGGAACCTATCAAGCCGGGCTGCTACATGGCCAGGACCAGCTCATTTGTTTGTCCAAGTGAACTTTACTTTGACTGGCTTTATATTGATCAGATCCCATCCCAGCATAATGTCTTTGACCAATTCCCTCGACAGATCTCTGACCAACGATCCTCCTTTCTTCTCGTTGGTAGCGAGGGTGACATTCAGATCGCTAGCTACTATGATATTCTCCAGTTGATGCATGTTAAGAAAGGATTCGAGCATACTCCAGCAGTTATTTTTTTCCAATGGTAATACAGGGATGTAGAGATTAAATAAACTTACAATTCGACCAGAATTCTTATGAATGAGTTTGGTGAACACCCAGTGCAGCGTTCTCTCCTCATATTCAAGATCGTACAGATTGGAGTCCCAAAAAGTGGCAATACCTCCAGATGCTCCTCTAGAGCTATTGCCAATCCCAGGTCCTTTTTTCCAGAATTTATTTCCATCTTGGAGGGTTGCAGTTTCCTCCATTTTTGTTTCCTGTACTAGCAGAATCTCAGGGCTGTGAATTCGCACCAAATCTTTCATTTCTTCTTCTTTTAAAGCCGATCCTAGTCCTTTGCAGTTCCAGGAGATGTAACGCATTAATTACTTTGAGTGGGGTTGGCCCCTTTTGGGGCCTGAGTAGTTCCTTTTTTGGATTTGGTGTTCACTATGCCTTTTAGGGTCTTTTGCGAGCCATCTAGGATAGCTAGGTAGGTAGCTTCCTCTCTTTTCTTTTTATTTTTATTTCCTTCCTCTTGGATTTTTGATGGGCGTAGCCTGTCGGCTGCTTGATGAGGATTCCTCATCCGATTCTTCACCTGGGTCCGAATCTGGGAGATTATCTGCGCTTGCATCTTTGGAGGACTCTAAATCCTTAGTAGCCAACGAAGGAAATGCAACAGTTTGGGGTATTTCCCCTGGCTCCAACGTTACTGCGGCCTCTCTATTGGCAGAATGACTTCCGTTTTATTTTCTTTTAGTGCTCTAAGAGATTGAATCTTTCCCCGCTGGCTCGTTGGAGATCTGAATTTCTTCATTATTTGGAATGATAACTGGATCGAGATTTGAGGCTTCCTGGTTCGATTTTGAAGAGGTTGACGCGTGGTCTTGCATGTTCCCTGTGGCCTTTTTTCGTTACTTTTGCCCGTTGTTTTCCCTTTTTGGGCTTTTTTCCATCCTTCTCTCTCTTTTGAAGTTTGCATTTTGGGGCAGTTTCTTTGGAAGTGCCCATGTTCATGACAAAGTCGGCATTTGAAAGGTAATTTTTCGTAATCCAGCTTTTGGAAGTGATGCCATTCTCCAACTTTGAGTTTCACAGCATCAGGCAGCCCAGCTTCCAAATCTACTTCTACACAAATTATGGCACAAGAATATTGGCCCTTGTTTTCGGCTTTATCAATGTATCTACCGAGAGCATTCCCTATCTTTTCCAGGGATTGAGTGTTCCAACAATGAACTAGGAGATTTGGGAGTCTTACCCAAACTGGAACTTATTTCAGCACATCTAATTCTGCATTGAAGTTAGTGGTCCATCTATTGAGATACAGACCTTGGGAGCCCATGAAATACGGGCCATTTATGAATATAAGATCTCGGTCTTCTTTTGCTATGAATTCGAAGATGAAGAACCCTTGACCAACAGGGTAGCAGGTAACACTGTTCTTGAGCTGAGGCCTCTAGTTCCTT
The DNA here is from genome assembly GCA_001517045.1 of Pseudotsuga menziesii. Taxonomy (NCBI): domain Eukaryota; kingdom Viridiplantae; phylum Streptophyta; class Pinopsida; order Pinales; family Pinaceae; genus Pseudotsuga; species Pseudotsuga menziesii. Next base: position 60,202 of record LPNX010244746.1, read on the forward strand.
TGGATCTAGTCATCATTAGTTCTTGTTGAGGGCCAAATCCCCATGAAATGGCCTACCAATCCTCGCTCCACCAAAGCTAAGGTGATCTTGATTGGCTGTTCAGAAGGGAGATCGATTTCAGGGATTGCATCCAATTTTTTGATGAACTTTGGGATGTTTGGAGCCACCGGCTTGAAACCCGGAGTCCTGAGCAATCAGAGGAATGCTTCAGCTACAGAAGAAGGAACATAGGGAGGGGAGATCCCTCCCCTAGGCACAGCCATGGTGATGAAACCCTATGCAGCCTAACTCCAACGCGCTCCAGCGGTCTCACCTCTCAGAGCAAAAAACATATGTTTCAGATTAAAAATTAATTGTTAAAATCAATAATAAATTTTATTATTACTAATATTATTATTGATATATATATTTTTATGAATGGTGTGGGAATTAGGGTTTAAATTCTAGAATTAAAAAACCACTTATTAAAACAAAACCATGGGTGGAGAAAGCACATGTGGTTTTACTCTCTTTTTTTAATTTGTTTTGGACTTTCTTTTCTTCTTTTACTTGGTCAAAGACCATAAATTTAGGGACTCCCTAGGATTATGATTAAAAATCACAATATGGCCAAAGGCCTAGATCACAAACTAGCTCTCATACCAAATGAAGTAGAAAAACTAAATGCACATTTTAACAAATATAAATGTTATAAACATTAACATTTAATACTAAGTAGGTTAATTAGGGTAATTAATTGATTACTCAAGAGGTGACTTGAAAAGTCGCCCCCCTTACCACTTAGGGTATGAAATACCCGACGCTAATTCTTGTAAAACATCTTTTTATCTATCTAATTATCAATATATATTTTTCCTATTAGTGGTCTATCGAATATTCCAGGTGTTCTGGTAATATTTATTGTGTGAAGTGAATAAATATTTGCTTCAAGTGGTATCAGAGCCATCGGCTCCTTAGAACCTTCCACAACTCAATTCTTCTACATCACCATTGCCTTCCCCACCGCACCACCTTTCCCATATCCTCCATGTTCCCTTCCCCACCTCACCACTTCCCCATATGCTCCACGTTCTCCACCATTCTGTTCATTCCCTCCCACGTGCTGCTCCATTCCTCTATGCTTGCCCTCCACTTTCATACTCCCCATCCTTTTTTTGCTGCCCTCCACCGTCGCCCTCATCCACCACCCACCTGCACATCCTCACACCTTCCCTTTGTCGTCCAATAGTATCTGCACGTCCATCCTCGCTACCCTACCCTTCTGCGCATCCTCCTCTCTGTGCGGTCATCCAACCTCCATTACATGCAAACAAAACAAAAACAAAAACATTATAATATAATATATATTTCAAATATATTATAATATTTTACATTTATAATATTTTCAATTTGTTTTATTACATTAAATAATAAAATAAAAATTTTATTATATAATAATTAATTATTATTTTTAAAAAATCTCACCATTCTTAGTAAACAAAAAAAATCCTCCCTGCAAAATAAAAATGTCATAAATGAATGAAATTAAATAAAAAATGGAAAAATTAGAGCTTAACCAAGTCCAAGGTTCTAAACATCTCTAAGGAGTACACTCAATACTTGACCAAATCGAAGCAGAGCTACACATAGGCAAAAATCAAATATCAGAGATTGTCAAAAAAGAAGTCAATGAAGCAGTATCTTGGGAGATGGAAGGAGTAAAAAGGGAAATATCAGTATTATTTGAATCCAAATTAAGTGAACTTGAGAAAAATTTACAATACACAATTACCACATTAGTTGGCAAAGTGTCAAAGGAGGATCAACCATCTTGTTGAGGCCTGGAAATTCGCAAGCGACAATAGTAAGGGATTCTCTCCAATCAACGTTACCAACTAGCCCGTTGATTGTTTGCAATAGGGAATCCGTCCGGTTTGCGGTCCGGCTACCGTAGGTCAAGAAACAAAACAAAGGCTTTACCGGTTGCGGCCCATCCCACCGATTTTTTGTATTTTGACTTTAAGAAATGAGATGCAAGTGCCTAACTAAATGCAGAGGGATCAAGATGCAGGGAGCGGTCACAATGTGATGCGTAGGTTCTTACCTCTCGTCTTATGCTCGCAAGCAACCAAATCAGATAAAGTAAGAAATAAACTAACTATCTAATCTATCCCTAGGGAGCAAGGTTATCATTCTGGGTGAGCAATACATCTTGCACATGCACTATGAAGAATCATAGATAGCTGATATTTATTTCAAGACGCATGAACACTTACAGATATTTAAATAACCAGATAGCCGATCATTTTATAACAACAATAATTGCTCACAGTGGAAAATATCAAACAAGATACCGAAGAACATTCAACAAGAACATAGGTTTAGGAATTTAAACATTCTCACAACAAATGAAACACCGTTGAAAACGAAATAGTTCCTCTTCAACATTATTCATTGAGTCACATTGATACATTCCATTCTACTCTCTCCAATAGGTAAAAATTTGCAGTTTCCTTTGCAAAACGAAATAGTTCCTCTTACAAGCAAACATCTACAAAATTTTCCAGGGGAAAAAGCCCCGTCTCAATCCTACTTTCAAATATTTAAACTACAACTACTGAGTGCTTCGTTTTCCTCCCCAGCCACGTGGTCTTTCAGTTTCTTCAATGCTTCATATTCTGATCTTTTGTCAGTATGTGATCATGAAACACTTCGTAACTGATCCGCTTTTGGGATCATTGCCCTTACAGCTCCAGCCTTCGTTCTCCATTTGCCCTTTCAGTCATACCTCCACCAAACGGATTAGTCTTTCTTCTTATCGTGGTGGATTGACCGATCTCCTTGAAACTGCCTGCAGTCAATTCACGAGCATGGTTCAACAACAAATATTATCAATTAACCACCATCTTACAAGGAAATGGCCAGGTGCACCACATACGAGCCTGGAAAAAAATCCTATGGTCACCAGTGGGAAAAAAATCAAGTCGGCAGTCAGAAGGCAGTGAGCTCGGGGGCCAGGAGGATCTGCCAGCCGCAACATCGGGTGAGGCTTAATTCGCAGCCAAGCGAAACGCAGCCGGGATATGCCATAAATCGGACGTCGGACGGTTTTTTGTTTCGGAAACCAAAAGACTCTAGGAGCCACAACGGCGGAGGAGGAGGGTTAGAGGATACGCAGAGCGGACGGGAAAACTTAGTCGAATGTCGAAAGATATTCAGATTGGGAGCGAAAAATATCTCCAAGCCGCAATGGCGGATGAGTAGAGGTTACGGACAAGCGATCAAAGGCTAAAATGAAACGGGCATCGGATGGGTTCAGAATTCAGACGGAGAAAAGGTCTTGGAGCCGCAATGGCGGAGAGGCTGAGACTTTGCAGGTTCCAATTCAAAAGCAAAAAGAGGCCCGACTGCAGAAAAACTCAAGGATTTGAACATCGTTAACAGCCAAAGGCGTCTTCTTCGCAAAGGCTTCCCTAAAGAACAAAATTTTACTTCTTCACAGCCAGAAATCCACGACTTAACCGAAATTGAACATGGCAATGAATGAACCTGCTGGCATCCAATCTTCAAAGTAAAACAAAAAGGAGATATGCCCGAGAGGCTCAAGCATTTTAACGATCCAACCAGGCAAAATGATGAGGAGGGTCCCAGAATTTAAATAAGAATAAATTTGGGGAGGACAGTTGCGGCAACAACACATCCTTAAGTTCAATCCATCATAAGACAATACCTCCCAGAAGGGAAATTACACAAGAAGAGTTCGATCACGATCACTCTCCAAATCATGAACAATCACTCTCTCCTCCAAAAAGAAGTGGATATGAAATGAAACGCAAGTTGGAATTTTAAAAATTCAATGGCGACACAAAATGAAGCATGGCGTCGATCAACAAGGCAGGAGAATTTTTTTCCATACACAATATCACAGCCGACTAAGAAATGATAAAATATGCCTTGATGTAGCTAGAAGATTGGGATTACAACTGGTACATGTGGTGGAAAGTTACAACACATATAACTAAGCGCACGTGGAAACCATTCAGAAATGATTTCTTTAATAGGTTTGAAGATTTAAAAGAAAAATACTTCTTCGCAAAAGTCACCAGACTGTAGCAGAAAGGTGACATCGATGAATACACCGATGAATGGGAATCCTTGGCGACACGTGTGATGGAAATCACAGATAGTCAACACCTACAAAATTATGTGTATGGACTAAAACCCTATATCAAAGATGAACCAGAGCTACTAAATGTATCAACCTTGGACAAAGAGAGACGCAAGGAAAAAATCATTGAGGAAAAGATAAAAAAATCGTGGAACATGAACCATGATAAAGATAGAAGGTCCGTCCAAAATACCAAAACCGACACCAAATAATAGCCACCACATCTAATAAGTGACAACAAGCCTACTTTAGAAGTCCAACAAATGAAAGAAGGAAAGTGTAAATATTGGGGAGAGAAGTGAGAGCCAAGACACAGATGTTTGAAAAAAGAGGCCACCAAGAACTTATATCAATATGAAGCAGAAGAGGAATACAAGTCAAATAGCGAGGAATCTTACATAGAAGAAACATGTGACATCCAGAATCCTTCGTTAGATTCAGAAGATAAAGAAACACCCAAGATATCGATTTCAGCCGTAATAGCAATATACCAACCACATACATTAAAAACTTAAAGGGCATATAAAAAATAACAATTTTGTTGTCCTATTCGACATAGGAAGTACCCAAAATTTCATTGACATAATTTTGGAAAAGAGGCTTAAACTTTTCATATATCTAGGAGTAATAGTAGGGGGTCGACGAATACACGAAGAAGGCCCAAAATGGTAGGTGATGACATAAAACTACCTTTGTTCCATCGGAACGTGACTGAATATTCCAAGCAATATCGGTTTCTCTGCGAAGAAATATGGACCATGAAGCAATTCCAAGATGAAGACATTATGAAGGGATAACTCATGAAATATGGACACAGGCTGACACTCAATGCGTTTGCTATTCCCAAAAACCTTAATTTCCTCCAGACAACCGCAGGTTCGTTCCCCTTATTGAAAATCAAAACTAAAATTAAATAAAATGAAAGCATGACTCGAAAACAACTCTACAGCTTATTTCTATACAAGGCAGAAAAAATCAAAGACACTCAAGAAAAGTAAGGCTTGAGAACCAAACCATTAACTGGCAAGTTCTCCTCCCATCCCTGTAAATTTTACAGCTTATAAGTAGCAGGGACAAGTTTGGCTACAATCTGAAAGGGGCCTACCCATAACTGCTGGAACTTGGTATGCTTTCCTTTCTCATCATGGGGGTGATCCCATTTGAGGACTAAGTCTCCTACCTCAAAGTCTTTTTTCCCAGCTTTATGTTTATCAAACCATCTCTTAACTGATTCTTGCTGCTGTTTAAAACGTTCTCTAGCCTTGGATCTGGCCTCTTCTGCCTTCAAGAGATTATATATTCTTATTTGGAGAACCTCATCATCCGACCCCCTAGACTCTTGAGCTAGTATGGAAGATGGAAGCATGATATTGGGAGGTAGGATAGCTTCCTTACCGTACACAAGGGTATAGGGTGACACTCCTATTGCAGACTTGGGGGTGACTCTGTCAGCCCACAGGGCGTTGGGTAAGGCTGAGTGCCAACTTCGCTAGTTTTCTATGACAGTCTTCTTCAGGATTCTAATGAGGTTTTTATTGGAGGATTCAGCCAGGCCATTCCCTTGCAGATAGTAGTTAGCAGAATAATGTAATTTTATCCCTTTATCATGAGCAAATGCAGTCAATTTAATTGATGAAAAGTATTTAGCATTATCAAAAACTACTGAAATTGGAACCCCAAACCTGGTCATGATATGATCTTGTAGGAAGCTGATGACTTCATCCTCGTTGATCTTGCGCAATGGGATAGCTTCGACCCAGCGGGTGAAATAATCAGTCGCAGTAAGAATGTACTTGTGTAGCAGGGAAGAATTTGGTTTTATTTCCCCGATAATGTCCAACCCCCATTGTTCAAATGGTTCTGTGATCATAACAAGCTTTAGGGGTGCGGCTGCTTTGGGCTATCTTCCACCACACCTTTGACAAATATCACATTTCCTGACATGTGCATGTGCGTCCTCGAAGAGTGTAGGCCAATAGTAACTAGCTCTAAGGATTTTGTGGGTTGTAGTGTTGCCGGAATAATGTCCCCTAGCCGGACCATCATGTAATTCTGCCATTACTTTCTTTGCGTCTTCTTTTTCTAAACACATAAGGAGAACCCTGTCATAATTCTTCCTGAATAACACTCCTTCAACAAGATGATAGGAGGCTGATTTGAGGCGCAGAGCTCTTCTTTGTTTGGAATTCCAAATGTTCTGGAAATATCCCTAACTGTAAGTAATGCACAAGGTCCCTATACCAGGACTCAGGAGCTGTAAACAGAGGGCATACATCCATTACATGCGATTCATCTTCCTCTTCCCATGCTTGTTCTTCGCTATTTCTACTTCCAGTAATTAATTTGCATAGCCCTTGACCTTTCACTATAGTGGCTAGTTTGAATTCAAGGTCGTATTCTTGAAGGGCTGTTACCCAGTTGCCCCTTCTTTCTCCCAACTCTTTCTGAATGAGAAGAGATCTTACCGCTGGGTAAGGGACTATTACCTTGGTCCGATTTTTTAATATATAAGGCCTGAAAAGCTTCACTGCCTTAAATACTGTGTAAGCCTGCTTATCAATGGATGGGTAGTTTAATTTAGCCCCTTGAAGCCCAATGCTCATCAAAGAGATTGGGAATTCATCGCCCCCGTCCTCCTTTTGCGTAAGCACGGCTGCCAATGAATCATCGGATGCGAATGTGTACATAATGAAGTCTTTAAAGAAGTCTGGAATTTTCAGGGAGGGCGCATGGGCAACATCAGTATTCATTTTGTTGAACACAGTATTTTCAGTTTCAGTCCACTTAAACTGTGCATTTTGCTTGACCATCTGCTGCAGCAGCTTGACAGTCTGAGCAAAATCAGGCACAAACCTTCACACGAAGTTTATTGTTCCCATGAAGGATTGCATTCCTTTTTTATTATGGGGCATAGGAATTCGTTCAATGGCCTTGATTCTTTCTGGGTCTATAGATATACCTCTCTTTGAAACTATATGCCCCAATAATTTACCTTCCGTGACCGCGAATACGCACTTCTTAGGATTGAGGGAAATTCCATACTTCGGACAGCGCTCGAAAATTTGCTTCAGGTGGAACGCATGCTCCCCTCTTTTCTTAAAAAATATTGTGATATCATCAAGGTAGACAACCACACTTCGTCCAATCAGTCCACGGAAAGTTATGTCCATAGCTCTCTGAAATGTCGCGCAAGCATTAATCAGTCCAAAAGGAATTCTTCTATATGCGAAAGTTCCCCATTTAGTTCTGAACGTTGTCTTCAATCTATCTTCCTCGGCCACTAACACTTGGTTGTAGCCAGAGAATCCATCTAACAATGAAAACAATTCAGAACCAGAAACCATCTGTAGCAATTGCTCCATGGGAGGCACTGGATAGTTGTCTTTATGTGAGGCGCAGTTTAAGTTTCTGAAGTCCACGCATAGTCTGATTTCTCCCAACTTTTTCCTGATCGGCACCAAATTTGACACCCACTCTGAGTGCCGGACTTTAAAAATAATCCTAGCGTCCAACAGTTTTTTCACCTCGCTTTGAATCAGTGGCTCCAACTTGGGGTGCATCTTCCTTAACGGCTGCTTATATGGCTTGACACCTACTTTAATAGGGATGATATGCTTGATAATGCTGGTGTCGTAGGTCTTCAAATATGCATATGTCCAAGCAAAGACATCTTTGTACTACTTGAACAAACTGACAAACCTATCCCTTTCGACAGGTGAACATCATTTGCCGAGGTTCACAAACATAGGATCTGTCTCAGTCCCCAAGTTTATCAGTTTGAACTGTAGGGTTGAGCTGTGCGTCTTTACATTAGCGGGTCTTCAGAATTTTTCATCCAATTCAAACATCTTCTCTAATGTTCTGACTCCTTTAGGGACGAAATTGTCAAATTTCATCTTGGCTTGGTGTTTTTCATCATCGATGATCGCTCCTTTGAATTCATCCTCATTGGTCAAACATTCTATGATTTGCTGGTCATCATCGAACACCCTCAGATTGGTGATCATATCTGGTACAAAAGGCCTGAAAAGTAATTCAATAGAACATCTGTTATTAGTGGGTACCAGCCTGGCAGCTGATGTGGCCAAAAGATCAGTGGCCACATTTTTCATTCTTGGGATTGAAACAATATTGAATGCATGAAAACATTTAAGCAAATCCCATACCTCGCTTTGGTAAGCTTTCAAATGGGGGGAAACACAATGTATTTGATTTCTTATTTGCTTTACAACTATTTCTGAATCCCCAAAAACTTTTAAATTACTAACCTTTAGCTCAATCGCTTTCTTGAGTCCCTGCAGCAGTGCTTCATACTCAGTCGTATTGTTAGTACATTCAAACTCTAATCTACAGGACAGGAAGTGTTTATTTTTTTGTGGATCAATGAGGACACAGCCGGCCCCTGACCCTTCTAATGTTTTAGATCCATAAAAAAATAAAGTCCAAAAAACATTATCTACTGAAAAAGAATCTACTTCCACTGCTAAATCTACTATTTTACAATCAAACTCATCAGCCTGCGAGAAACGAAGGAGTTCAGGCTGGGTGTCAGATGTGTTGCTGGCCTCTTCCGTTTGATAGTTCCCTGGTTCCAGTTCGAGAAAGTAGTTTCCCAACACAGGTTCGACTGGTATATTCTTCTCATCCAACTGGGTAACATTGTACTTCATGTGAGGCTCCATCAAAAAATTAATCTGATTGGGCCTTTTTTTTTACGGCAACCACAGGTGTGACCAATCTGAGGCGAAATATCCATTCAATTTAGCTGACCAATCTCTGCTCAGGACTAGGCCATAAGCGTCTGGTATATCAGCCACCATGATGTTGATAACTTGGCATACTTTTTCATTTGATGCCAGATGAATTAGAACGTCCTCCATTTGACCAATTACCTTAAAGTCTGTCCTATCCAATTGCACCACCCTCCACATGGTTGGCTTAAACTGCCCATTGATTTTCTTACATACTAATACAGGCATAACATTAATTGACGCCCCTGAGTCTACTAGACAATTGTGAACGTTATGATTAAAAATTTCCGATGTCAGGAGGAAGGGTGGCTGTTTAGTTTTAGACTTACCTCCAGTGCTATCTTCTCTGTTTTCCTCTTCGTCCAGAGGCTGATTGACAGCAGGTCGCTCCTCTTCTAATGTTTCTAGTGCTTTCAACAGCTTTTCCTTTTGCTGAGGTACTTTGGACATTTCAAACAATGGGACGTTTGCCTTTATCTTTTTTAAGTCTTCAACAACATCATATTCAAGCTGTTGTTTAATGGACAGAGATTTATCAGCACTCACCTTCTCTTCGTTTGGCTTGGGAAATATTCTGTTCTGCTCAGGATTCTGACTGGTAATAGTGAATTCCGGAATCTTATCAGTCAAGGATTTATCTTGAAATTTCTTCTTGACCTTTCTTTGCAGCCTTCTGATCTTTGGGAGTAAAAGAATGTCATCACTAATCGTCCCTTGACTTCTGGTTGTCACGTTAGCCTCCCTGAAATCTTTGTGTTTTTGAGTGATATCTTCTTCTGCATCGAGTAGGGAGATCGAAATCCATAATGCCATAGTTTCTTCTTCATGTTCTTTTGTAGAAGTAGAAGCAGCACTTTCTTTCCTATCATCATCATCTTCTTCTGTTAGTCTCGAATCCAACATCTGATTCATGACTAACGTCATTGAATTTATCCATTGTGGGCAGCTCTTTTCAGAGTGAGGCTGCTGATGAAAGGTGTAGAAATTTTCCATCCCTATCTCTGTCAGGTTCATAGATGCAGTATTGTGAGGGGGAGGTTGGGACTGATTGTTTTCCTCCCTTTTCTTATAATAAGGCCTGTAGAACTTCTGTGTTTCCTTCTCTTTTTGCAAATCTATGATCTTATTAGACATCTTTTGCATCATTTTGGCCATACTTTCATAATCTGGTGCTTTCTCCTCTTTAGGCTTAGTGAACAATAAAGTTTTCCTTCTCTCTCCTGATTGTTCGAAGTATTCTTCAATACTCTCTCCCTCAGCCTCCAACACTTCTGCTTCTTCATAGGTTTCTGTCAGAGTAGGCTTGGCCCTACCTTTCGCAAACATGGCCAGATCAGGACCCAGAGCTGAAGTATAGTACTCAATTAGTACTTTGTCTGAAGGTTTGTCTGTTTCAGAAAAGTTCTTAAGATATGCTGCAAACCTTTGTGTGAAACTGTGCACTTTTTCCTTTTTCTCTTTCTTCAGTGCACACAGTCCTTTCATGAGGGAAGCGTGAGTCTTTTGGACTGCATACTTTCTTCTGAACATTCTCTCGAAGGTATCCCAGTTTGGGATAGAGTTGGCAGGAAAACCAAAATACCATGAGGCCGCAGCTCCTTTGAGGGTATGCGGGAATAGTCTACACACCACATCCTCGTGTTCTCCAGCCCTCAGACCCTCTATTGCCAAGTAGAAACTCTATAGATGATCATCCACTAGGATCTTCTCATTCGGGTCAAACTTAGGCAGTAACTTCTCAAAGGATTGAGGTAGGTCGTGCAAAGGCGGGGTCAGATTTAGAGGTGATCTAGCTTTCCACGCTGGTGGTGGGTTTGGTGGATTAGGTGGATTTTGATTTGTGTTGACACCGACCATGAGTTGAAGAGGAGAGTGAGGGGTTGAACCAACAGGGGTATGAACATGAGAACTGTAAGGGCTATCTGGGCCTACTTGGCTCAAAGGTAATTCAACCTCCTGTAAATCACTTTCCACCAGTTCTTCCCAGTCTCCAACCAACGCTGAATCTTCTACTATAGGACAGTCTTTCTTCTTGTATTCTCTTCTAGGAAATTCGTGGATAATTGGCAACCCTCCAATATTCTTTACATAAGCACGAGTGTGTCTTCTCAGATCATTAACAATCTCATTGTGAACATGATATAGATATTCTCTGTTGTCTTCTTCCGGAATTGGGTTAAGCGGTCCACTACTTTCAGAACTATAACCAGTGGAATAATCTCGAGAAAACAGGTTTCCTCGGCCAGTCATGCATTGGCGGCCCTCCTTCTAGCGCCAAAACTATTGAGGCCTGGAAATTCGTAGGCGGAAACAGTAAGGGATTCTCTCCAATCAACGTTCCCAATTAGCCCGTTGACTGTTTGGAATAGGGAATCCATCAGGTTTGCGGTCCGACTACCGTAGGTCAAGAAACAAAACAAAAGCTTTACCGGTTGCAGCCCGGCCCACCGAGTTTTTGTATTTTGACTTTAAGAAATGATATGCAAGTGCCTAACTAAATGCAGAGCGATCAAGATGCAGGGAGCGGTCACAATGTGATGCGCAGGTTCTTACCTCTCGTCTTATGCTCGCAAGCAAGCAAATTAGATACAGTAAGAAATAAACTAACTATCTAATCTATCCCTAGGGAGCAAGGTTATCATTCTGGGTGAGCAATACATCTTGCACATGCACTATGAAGAATCACAAATAGCTGATATTTCTTTCAAGATGCATGAACACTTACAGATATTTAAATAACCAGATAGCCGATCATTTTATAACAACAATAATTCCTCATAGTGGAAAATATCAAACAAGATACCAAAGAACATTCAACAAGAACATAGGTTTAGGAATTTAAACATTCTCACAGCAAATGAAACACCACTGAAAACAAAATAGTTCCTCTTCAACATTATTTATTGAGTCACATTGATACATTCCATTCTACTCTCTCCAATAGGTAAAAATTTGCAGTTTCCTTTCCAAAACGAAATAATTCCTCTTACAAGCAAACATCTACAAAATTTTCCAGGGGAAAAAGCCCCATCTCAATCCTACTTTCAAATATTTAAACTACAACTACTAAGTGCTTCGTTTTCCTCCCCAACCGCGTGGTCTTCAGTTTCTTCAACGCTTCATATTCCGATATTTTGTCAGTATGTGATCATGAAACACTTGGTAACTGATCCGCTTCTGGGATCATTGCCCTTACAGCTATGGCCTTCGTTTTCCATTTGCCTCGTTTCAGTCATACCTCCGACAAATGGGTTAGTCTTTCTTCTTATCATGGTGGATTGACCGGTCTCCTTGAAACTGCCTGCAGTCAATTCGCGAGCATGGTTCAACAACAAATATTATCAATTAACCACCATCTTATAAGGAAATGGCCGGGTGCACCACATACGGGCCTGGAAAAAAATCCTATGGTCACCAGCTGGAAAAAAATCAAGTTGGCAGTCAAGAGGTAGTGAGCTCGAGGGCAAGGAGGATCTGCCAGCCGCAACGTCAGGTGAGGCTTAAGTCACAGCCAAGCGAAACGCGGCTGGGATATGCCATAAATCGGACGTCGGACGGTTTTTTGTTTTGGAAACCAGAAGACTCTAGGAGCCGCAATGGTAGAGGAGGAGGGTTAGAGGATATGCGGAGCGGAGGGGAAAACTTAGTCGAATGTCAGAAGATATTCAGATCAGGAGAGAAAAAGATCTCCCAGCCGCAACGGCGGATGAGTAGAGGTTACGGACAAGTGATCAAAGGCTAAAATGAAACGGGCGTCGGATGGGTTCAGACTTCGGACGGAGAAAAGGTCTTGGAGCCGCAAGGGCGGAGAGGCTGATACTTTCAGCTTCCGATTCAAAAACATAAAGAGGCCCGACTGCAGAAAAACTCAAGGATTTGAACAGCGTTAACAACCCAAGGCGTCTTCTTCGTAAAGGCTGCCTTGAAGAACAAAATTTTACTTCTTCACGGCTAGAAATCCACGACTTAACCGAAATTGAACATGGCAATGAATGAACCTGCTAGCATCCAATCTTCAAAGTAAAACGAAAAGGAGATATTCCTGGGAGGGTGAAGCATTTTAATGATCCAACCAGGCAAAATGATGAGGAGGGGCCCAAAATTTAAGTAAGAATAAATTTGGGGAGGACAGTTGCGGCAGCAACAACTGGCGATTTCCTAGTGAGCCTAGATCTCTAGGTGATTATACTTTGAGCAACAGACTGTTTAACCATAATGCTTCTAATGAATTCTTCCATCCATATGGATTCCTCGACCAACAGAAGTGTGTACCTTAATCATTGATGATGGTCCCTTTTGGGGAAGTGGAAACCGAAACCTTCAAGTCCAGATAACTCTGTTGGGGCCAGAGGATGAGTTTCATTATTACCTCTGTCTTCAGGTAGTTAACAACATGGACACCATAGGATCGCAGTAGATAGTAAACAACAGTATCTGTTTGTTCCTTGTTCCCATGCCATTTAACACTCTTGTGCTTTTGGACTTTTGTCCCTTTCATTTGAGTCTTTCTGTGCGCCTTTCTTACTGAATTTTAATTCAGGATCCTCTATCCCATAGTGTCCTTTTGTGTGAGTGGTATATTTTAAGCTTCAGCTCATAGACGGAGAGGATCTTTTGGCCTTAAGTACTTATGATTCAGCATTTGCTTTGATTTACGATGCTTTTATAGAAGTCTTGACTCTTTATTCGCCTTTTGGCATTCTTCTCTTGGAATGGGATCATTTATATTTAATACACTATTCACCCTGCTTCTTTCCGTGGGTCCTTTACTGTTGCTCCTTTGCCATTTCAAGTGTGATATGGATGGAACCCTGACATAGTACTCCAGACTCCTCGAATCGAGTTTAATTCATAGGGGTCAAGCAGGATTTCAATGCATACAACATTTTATTCAAGAAACTGTTAGGCTGAAAGAACTCTTTTAGCAACACACAGGCTGACACTCAACGCGTTTGCTATTCCCAAAAACCTTAATTTCCTCCAGACAACCGCAAGTTCGTTCCCCTTATTGAAAATCAAAACTAAAATTAAATAAAATGAAAGCATGACTCGAAAACAACTCTACAGCTTATTTATATACAAGGCAGAAAAAATCAAAGACACTCAAGAAAACTAAGGCTTGAGAACCAAACCATTAACTGGCAAGTTCTCCTCCCATCCCTGTAAATCTTGCAGCTTATAAGTAGCAGGGCCAATTTTGGCTACAATCTGAAAGGGGCCTACCCATAACTGCTGGAACTTGGCATGCTTTCCTTTCTCATCATGGGGGTGATCCCATTTGAGGACTAAGTCTCCTACCTCAAAGTCTTTTTTCCCAGCTTTATGTTTATCAAACCATCTCTTAACTGATTCTTGCTGCTGTTTAAAATGTTCTCTAGCCTTGGATCTGGCCTCTTCTGCCTTCAAGAGATTATATATTCTTATTTGGAGAACCTCATCATCCGACCCCCTAGACTCTTGAGCTAGTATGGAAGACGGAAGCATGATATTGGGAGGCAGGATAGCTTCCTTACCGTACACAAGGGTATAGGGTGACACTCCTATTGCAGACTTGGGGGTGACTCTGTCAACCCACAGGGTGTTGGGTAAGGCTGAGTGCCAACTTCGCTGGTTTTCTATCACAGTCCTCTTCACGATTCTAATGAGGTTTTTATTGGAGGATTCAGCGAGGCCATTCCCTTGCGGATAGTAGTTAGCAGAATAATGTAATTTTATCCCTTTATCATGAGCAAATGCAGTCAATTTAATGGATGAAAAGTATTTATCATTATCAAAAACTACTGAAATTGGAACCCCAAACCTGGTCATGATATGATCTTGTAGGAAGCTGATGACTTCGTCCTCGTTGATCTTGCGCAATGGGATAGCTTCGACCCATCAGGTGAAATAATCAGTCATAGTAAGAATGTACTTGTGTAGCAGGGAAGAATTTGGTTTTATTTCCCCGATAATGTCCAACCCCCATTGTTCAAATGGTTCTGTGATCATAACAGGCTTTAGGGGTGTGGCTGCTTTGGGCTGTCTTCCACCACACCTTTGACAAATATCACATTTCCTGAGATGTGCATGTGCGTCCTTGAAGAGTGTAGGCCAATAGTAACTGGCTCTAAGGATTTTGTGGGCTGTAGTGTTACCAGAATAATGTCCCCTAGCCGAACCGTCATGTAATTCTGCCATTACTTTCTTTGTGTCTTCTTTTTCTAAACACCTAAGGAGAACCCCGTCATAATTCTTCATGAGTAACACTCCTTCAACAAGATGATAGGAGGCTGATTTGAGGCGCAGAGCTCTTCTTTGTTTGGAATTCCAATGTTCTGGCAATATCCCTGACTGTAATTAATGCACAAGGTCCCTATACCAGGACTTAGGAGCTGTAAACAGAGGGCATACATCCATTACATGCGATTCGGCTTCCTCTTCCCATGCTTGTTCTTTGCTGTTTCTACTTCCAGTCATTAATTTGCATAGCCCTTGACCTTTCACTATAGTGGCCGGTTTGAATTCAAGGTCGTATTCTTGAAGAGCTGTTACCTAGTTGCCCCTTCTTTCTCCCAACTCTTTCTGAATGAGAAGAGATCTTACCGCTGGGTAAGGGACTATTACCTTGGTCAGATTTTTTAATATATA
The DNA here is from genome assembly GCA_001517045.1 of Pseudotsuga menziesii. NCBI lineage: Eukaryota > Viridiplantae > Streptophyta > Pinopsida > Pinales > Pinaceae > Pseudotsuga > Pseudotsuga menziesii. Next base: position 75,727 of record LPNX010244746.1, read on the forward strand.
AGGCCTAAAAAGCTTCACTGCCTTAAATACTGCGTAATCCTACTTATCAATGGCTGGGTAGTTTAATTCATCCCCTTGAAGCCCAAGACTCATGAAAGAGATTGGGAACTCACCGCCCCCGTCCTCCTTTTGCGTAAGCACGGCTGCCAATGAATCATCGGATGCGAATGTGTACATAATGAAGTCTTTATCAAAGTCTGGACTTTTCAGGGAGGGCGCATGGGCAACATCAGTCTTCATTTTGTTGAACGCAGTCTTTTCAGTTTCAGTCAACTTAAACTGTGCATTTTGCTTGACCATATGCTACAGCGGCTTGACAGTCTGAGCAAAATCAGGCACAAACCTTCGCACGAAGTTTATTGTTCCCATGAAGGATTGCATTCCTTTTTTATGATTGGGCATAGGAATTCGTTCAATGGCCTTGATTCTTTCTGTGTCTATAGATATACCTCTCTTTGAAACTATATGCCCCAGTAATTTACCTTCTGTGACCGCGAATACGCACTTCTTAGGATTGAGGGAAATGCCATACTTCCGACAACGCTCGAAAATTTGCTTCAGGTGGAATGCATGCTCCCCTCTTTTATTCGAAAATAGTGTGATATCATCAAGGTAGACCACCACACTTCGTCCAATCAGTCCACAGAAAGCTATGTCCATAGCTCTCTGAAATGTCGCGCCAGCATTAATCAGTCCAAAAGGCATTCTTCTATATACGAAAGTTCCCCATTTAGTTCTGAACGTTGTCTTCAATCTATCTTCCTCAGCCACTAACACTTGGTTGTAGCCAGAGAATTTGTCTAACAATGAAAACAATTCAGAACCAGAAACCATCTGTAGCAATTGCTCCATGGGAGGCACCGGATAGTTGTCTTTGTCTAAGGCACGGTTTAAGATTCTGAAGTCCACGCACAGTCTGATTTCTCCCGACTTTTTCCTGACCGGCACCGAATTTGACACCCACTCTGAGTGCCGGACTTTAAAAATAATCCTAGTGTCCAACAGTTTTTTCACCTCGCTTTGAATCAGTGGCTCCAACTTGGGGTGCATCTTCCTTAACGGCTGCTGATATGGCTTGACACCTGCTTTAATAGGGATGATACGCTTGATAATGCTGGTGTCGTAGGTCTAAAAAATCTCCGTATGTCCAGGCAAAGACATCTTTGTACTGCTTGAACAAACTGACAAACCTATCCCTTTCAGCAGGTGAACAGCATTTGTCGAGGTTCACAAACTTAGGATCCGTCTTAGTCCCCAAGTTTATCAGTTCGAACTGTAGGGTTGAGCTGTGCATCTTTACATTAGCGGGTCTTCAGAATTTTTCATTCAAGTCAAACATATTCTCTAATGTTCTGACTCCTTTAGGGACGAAATTGTCAAATTTCATCTCGTCTTGGTGTTGTTCATCATCGATGATCGCTCCTTTGAATACATCCTCATTGGTCAAACATTCTATGATTTGCTGGTCATCATCGAACACCCTCAGATTGGTGATCATATCTGGTATGGAAGGCCTGAAAACTAATTCAATAGAACATCTGTTATTAGTGGGTACTAGCCTGGCAGCTGATGTGGCCAAAAGATCAGCGGTCGCGTTTTTCATTCTTGGGATTGAAACAATATTGAATGCATGAAAACATTTAAGCAAATCCCATACCTCGCTTTGGTAAGCTTTCAAATGGGGCGAAACACAATGTATTTGATTTCTTATTTGCTTTACAACTATTTTTGAATCCCCAAAAACTTTTAAATTACTAACCTTTAGCTCAATCGCTTTCTTGAGTCCCTGCAGCAGTGATTCATACTCAGCCGTATTGTTAGTACATTCAAACTCTAATCTGTAGGACAGGAAGTGTTTATTTTTTTTTGGATCAATGAGGACGCAGCCGGCCCCTGACCCTTCTAATGTTTTAGATCCATCAAAAAATAAAGTCCAAAAAACATTATCTACTGAAAAAGAATCTACTTCCACTGCTAAATCTACTATTTTACAATCAAACTCATCAGCCTGCGAGAAACGAAGGAGTTCAGGCTGGGTGTCAGATGTGTTGCTGGCCTCTTCCGTTTGATAGTTCCCTGGTTCCATTTTGAGAAAGTAGTTTCCCAACACAGGTTCGACTGGTATATTCTTCTCATCCAACCGGGTAACATTGTACTTCATGTGAGGCTCCCTCAAAAACTTAATCTGATTGGGGCTTCCTTTGTACGGCAACCACAGGTGTGACCAATCTAAGGAGAAATATCCATTCAATTTAGTTGACCAATCTCTACTCAAGACCAGGCCATAAGCGTCTGGTATATCAGCCACCACGATGTTGATAACTTGGCATACTTTGTCATTTGATGCCAGACGAATTAGAACGTCCTCCATTTGACCAATTACCTTAACATCTGTCCTATCCAATTGCACCACCCTCCATGTGGTTGGCTTAAACTGCCCATTGATTTTCTTACATACTGATACAGGCATAACATTAATTGACGCCCCTGAGTCTACTAGACAATTGTGAACATTATGATTAAAAATTTCAAATGTCAAGAGGAAGGGTGGCTGTTTAGTTTTAGACTTACCTCCAATGTTAGCTTCTCCGATTTCCTCTTCGTCCAGAGGCTAATTGACAGCAGGTCGCTCCTCTTCTGATGTTTCCAGTGCTTTCAACAGCTTTTCCTTTTGCTGAGGTACTTTGCACATTTCAAACAGCAGGACGTTTGCCTTTATCTTTTTTAAGTCTTCAACAACGTCATATTCAAGCTGCTGTTTAATGGACAGAGATTTATCAGCACTCAACTTCTCTTCGTTTGGCTTGGGAAATACTCTGTTCTGCTCAGGATTCTGACTGGTAATAGTGAATTCTAGAATCTTATCAGTCAAGGATTTATCTTGAAATTTCTTCTTGACGTTTCTTTGTAGCCTTCTGATCTTTGGGAGTAAAAGACTGTCATCACTAATCGTCCCTTGACTTCTGGTTGTCACGTTAGCCTCCCTGACATCTTTGTGTTTTTGAGTGATATCTTCTTCTGCATCGAGTAGGGAGATCGAACTCCATAATGCCATAGTTTCTTCTTCCTGTTATTTTGTAGAAGTAGAAGCAGCACTTTCTTTCCTATCATCATCATCTTCTTCTGTTAGTCTCGAATCCAACATCTGATTCATGACTAACGTCATTGAATTTATCCATTGTGGGAAGCTCTTTTCAGAGTGAGGCTGCTGATGAAAGGTGCAGAAATTTTCCATCCCTATCTCTGTCAGGTTCATAGACGCAGTATTGTGAGGGGGAGGTTGGGACTGATTGTTTTCCTCCCTTTTCTTCAAATAAGGCCTGTAGAACTTCTATGTTTCCTTCTCTTTTTCCAAATCTATGATCTTATTAGACATCTTTTGCATCATTTTGGCCATACTTTCATAATTTGGTGCTTTCTCCTCTTTAGGCTTAGTGAACAATAAAGTTTTCCTTCTCTCTCTTGATTGTTCGAGGTAATCTTCAATACTCTCTCTCTCAGACTCCACCACTTCTGCTTCTTCATAGGTTTCTGTCAGAGTAGGATTGGCCCTACCTTTCACAAACATGGCCAGATCAGGACCCAGAGCTGAAGTATAGTACTCAATTAGTACTTTGTCCGAAGGCTTGTCTGTTTCAAAAAAGTTCTTAAGATATGCTGCGAACCTTTGTGTGAAACTGTGCACTTTTTCCTTTTTCTCTTTCTTCAGTGCACACAGTCCTTTCATGAGGGCAGCATGAGTCGTTTGGACTGCATACTTGCTTCTGAACATTCTCTCGAAGGTATCCCAGTCTGGGATAGAGTTGGCAGGCAAACCAAAATACCATGAGGCCGCAGCTCCTTTGAGGGTATGCCGGAATAGTCTACACACCACATCCTCATGTTCTCCAGCCCTCGGACCCTCTATTGCCAAGTAGAAACTCTGTAGATGATCATCCACTAGGATCTTCTCATTCGGGTCAAACTTAGGCAGTAACTTCTCAAAGGCTTGAGGTAGGTCGTGCAAAGGCGGGGTCAGATTTAGAGGTGATCTATCTTTCCACGCTGGTGGTGGGTTTGGTGGATTAGGTGGATTTTGATTTGCGTTGACGTCGGCCATGAGTTGAAGAGGAGAGTGAGCGGGTGAACCAACAGGGGTATGAACAAGAGAACTGTAAGGGCTATCTAGGCCTACTTGGTTCAGAGGTAATTCAACCTCCTGTAAAGCACTTTCCACCAGTTCTTCCCAGTCTCCAACCAACGCTGAATATTCTACTATAGGACGGTCTTTTTTCTTGTATTCTCTTCTAGGAAATTCGTGGATAATTGGAAACCCTCCAATATTCTTTACATAAGCATGAGTGTGTCTTCTTAGATCATTAACAATCTCATTGCGAACAGGATATAGATATTCTCTGTTGTCTTCTTTCGGAATTGGGTTAAGCGGTCCACTACTTTCAGAACTGTAACTAGTGGAATAATCTCGAGGAAACAGGTTTCCTCAGCCAGCCATGCACTAGCGGCCCTCCTTCTACCGCCAAAACTGTTGAGGCCTGGAAATTTGCAGGCGGCAACACTAAGGGATTCTCCCCAATCAACGTTCCCAGCTATCCCATTGACTGTTTGGAATAGGGAATCCGTCCGGTTTGTGGTCCGGCTACCGTAGGTCAAGAAACAAAACAAAGGCTTTACCAGTTGCGGCCCGGCCGATCGAGTTTTTGTATTTTGAATTTAAGAAATGAGAGGCAAGTGCCTAACTAAATGCATAGCGATCAAGATGTAGGGAGCAGTCACAATGTGATGTGCAGGTTCTTACCTCTCGTCTTATGCTCGCAAGCAACCAAATCAGATACAGTAAGAAATAAACTAACTATCTAATCTATCCCTAGGGAGCAAGGTTATCATTCTGGGTGAGCAATACATATTGCACATGCACTATGAAGAATCACAGATAGCTGATATTTCTTTCAAGACACATGAACACTTACAGATATTTAAATAACCAGATAGTCGATCATTTTATAACAACAATAATTGCTCACAGTGGAAAATATCAAACAAGATACCGAAGAACATTCAACAAGAACATAGGTTCAGGAATTTAAACATTCTCACAGCAAATGAAACACCGCTGAAAACGAAATAGTTCCTCTTCAACATTATTCATTGAGTCACATTGATACATTCCATTCTACTCTCTCCAATAGGTAAAAATTTGCAGTTTCCTTTGCAAAACGAAATAGTTCCTCTTACAAGCAAACATCTACAAAATTTTCCAGGGGAAAAAGCCCCGTCTCAATCCTACTTTCAAATATTTAAACTACAACTACTGAGTGCTTCGTTTTCCTCCCCAACCGCGTGGTCTTTCAGTTTCTTCAATGCTTCATATTCTGATCTTTTGTCAGTATGTGATCATGAAACACTTGGTAACTGATCCGCTTTTGGGATCATTTCCCCTACAGCTCCGGCCTCCGTTCTCCATTTGCCTCGTTTCAGTCATACCTCCGCCAAACGGATTAGTCTTTCTTCTTATCATGGTGGATTGACCGATCTCCTTGAAACTACTTGCAGTCAATTCGCAAGCATGGTTCAACAACAAATATTATCAATTAACGACCATCTTACAAGGAAATGGCCAGGTGCACCACATACGGGCCTGACAAAAAATCCTATGGTCACCAGCGGGAAAAAAATCAAGTCGGCAGTCAGAAGGCAGTGAGCTCGAGGGCCAGGAGGATCTGCCAGCCACAACATCGGGTGAGGCTTAAGTCACAGCCAAGCGAAATGCGGCCGGGATATGCCATAAATCGGACTTCAGACGGTTTTTTGTTTCGGAAACCAGAAGACTCTAGGAGCCACAACGGCGGAGGAGGAGGGTTAGAGGATACGCGGAGCGGATGGGAAAACTTAGTCGAATGTCGGAAGATACTCAGATCGGAAGCGAAAAATATCTCCCAGCCGCAATGGCGGATGAGTAGAGGTTACGGACAAGCGATTAAAGGCTAAAATGAAACGGGCATCGGATGGGTTCAGAATTCGGACAGAGAAAAGGTTTTGGAGCCGCAACGACAGAGAGGCTGAGACTTTGTAGGTTCCAATTCAAAAGCAAAAAGAGGCCCGAATGCAGAAAAACTCAAGGATTTGAACATCGTTAACAACCAAAGGCGTCTTCTTCACAAAGGCTTCCCTGAAGAACAAAATTTTACTTCTTCACGGCCAGAAATCCACGACTTAACCGAAATTGAACATGGCAATGAATGAACCTGCTGGCATCCAATATTCAAAGTAAAACAAAAGGGAGATATGCCTGAGAGGCTCAAGCATTTTAACGATCCAACCAGGCAAAATGACGAGGAGGGGCCCAGAATTTAAATAAGAATGAATTTGGGGAGGACAGTTGCGGCAGCAACACATCCTTAAGTTCAATCCATCATAAGACAATACCTGCCAAGGGAAATTACACAAGAAGAGTTCGATCACGATCACTCTCCAAATCATGAACAATCACTCTCTCCTCCAAAAAGAAGTGGATATGAAATGAAACGCAAGTTGGAATTTTAAAAATTCAATGGCAACACAAAACGAAGCATGGCGTCGATCAACAAGGCAGGAGAATTTTTTTCCATACACAATATCACAGCCGACTAAGAAATGATAAAATATGCCTTAATGTAGCTAGAAGATTGGGATTACAACTGGTACATGTGGTGGAAAGTTACAACACATATAACTAAGCGCACATGGAAACCATTCAGAAATGATTTCTTTAATAGGTTTGAAGATTTAAAAGAAAAAGACTTCTTCGTAAAAGTCACCAAACTGTAGCAGAAAGGTGACATCGATGAATACACTGATGAATGGGAATCCTTGGCGACACGTGTGATGGAAATCACAGATAGTCAACACCTACAAAATTATGTGTATGGACTAAAACCCTATATCAAAGATGAACTAGAGCTACTAAATGTATCAACCTTGGACAAAGAGAGACGCAAGGAAAAAATCATTGAGGAAAATATAAAAAAATCGTGGAACATGAACCATGATAAAGATAGAAGGTCCATCCAAAATACCAAAACCGACACCAAATACTAGCCACCACATCTAATAAGTGACAACAATCCTACTTTAGAAGTCCAACGAATGAAAGAAGGAAAGTGTAAATATTGGGGAGAGAAGTGAGAGCCAAGACACAGATGTTTGAAAAAAGAGACCACCAGGAACTTATATCAATGTGAAGCAGAAGAGGAATACAAGTCAAATAGCGAGGAATCTTACATAGAAGAAACATGTGACATCCAGAATCCTTCGTTAGATTCAGAAAATGAAGAAACACCCAAGATATCGATTTCAGCCGTAATAGCAATATACCAACCAGATACATTAAAACTTAAAGGGCATATAAAAAATAACAATTTTGTTGTCCTATTCGACATAGGAAGTACCCAAAATTTCATTGACATAATTTTGGCAAAGAGGCTTAACCTTTTCATATATCCAGGAGTAATAGTAGGGGGTCGACGAATACACGAAGAAGGCCCAAAATGGTAGGTGATGACATAAAACTACCTTTGTTGCATCGAAACGTGACTGAATATCCCAAGCAATATCGGTTTCTCTGTGAAGAAATATGGACCATGAAGCAATTCCAAGATGAAGACATTATGAAGGGATAACTCATGAAATTTTTTTGAGGCCGCGCATTAGATTGGTACATGAAGTTTATACAAGTTCTAACAAGAAATCAATAGAATACACTAGCACAAATTAAGGATGGAATAATTGCGGAATTACAGAAACCCAAATACGAGTCGCAGTATATTACTAAGTTGAAGGAAATCAAACAATATCCTAACGAGTCGGTATGGGATTTCGATCAGTGGTTCAAGATGCTAATGGGTAAGGGTAGATTCAGAATGAGCGATGTGCAACACAAAGAATGGTTCATTGCAACATTGATGCCACACATCTAAATGCCACTACTACAAGAGAATATTGTGACAAAAAATCAAGCTATGGAAATTGCAATGAAGCTAGAGGCTTCACTAGTTGGTGAAACCGAGATGGGGATAAATCAAATTCAATTGCAATTGGTGAGTCTAGCGATTCAATTGTAGGATATCAAGAAGGGAAAGGACATCTGCGAAGAAGTATGGTATAGTTAATGTCACACGAAAGGACATCATAAGGATCAATTCCCATACTTCCATGTTTACTTACAGGATGGAGCCCCTAATCCATTGAGTTAAGGTGGGTTGCCATGATTGAAGAAAATATTTATTCACTTCACACAATCAATATTACAAGAACACCTGGAATATTCGATAAGCCATTAATAGGACAAATAAATATTGATAATTGGATGGATAAAAAGATGTTTTAGAAGAATTAGTGTCGGGTATTTTATACCGTAATGGTAAGGGGGGTGACTTTTCAAGTCACCTCTTGAGTAATTAATTAATTACCCTTATTAACCTACTTAGTATTAAATGTTAATATTTATAAAATTTATATTTGTTACATTGCCTTCCTCTTAAGGGAAGATTTGTCCTCGAAGCTTGTACCGACAACAATCTCTGAATTCCCTTGAATTGTAATCTTGGGATCCTTTACTTTTTGTAATTGCGACACTTGATGAAATGAGACAATACAAGTTACAGATTCCCAAGGAGAATTGTAGCATCGTATCTGCTGTAGTCCATCCCAGATTTACTTTTATTGGAGCTTTGAGATCATTTTTTGTGGAACAGGTCATTTCAATTGTTGCTTAGCATGTTGGTCTTCTCACTTGTCAACATAATTCTTCTGTGAGTGCTTGGTTTGATATTGTCATTGGTCAAAATGACGATTATAATTAGGATGTCTGTAAGGTGTATGTGTTGTTTGTTTTTCTTTCTTTTGGATTATGGTGAGCACTGTCTTTCTTTACTCGATTTGATTTTTGGATGCATTTTCCTAGATTTTTGCTTCTTGGTTCTCCAGTATATTGTTATGATTATGAATATTTTTGACTCTTTCATCTTGCGACTTTTTGTCAATTTCTAATTTCTTGATTTGATTCTCTAGTTCCTGATTACGATAATTTAGAAAATGGTTTTTGTTGGGTGTTTTATTATGTCTAAATTAATCCACCTATTCTTTAGTTATCAACCAGGATTGGTAAAATTAGAGTTGACACAAAATATATACGAAGGTAGAAGGTGTCGTGTAAATATTTTAACAAACAAAAGATCGAAACATCTTTCAAAATGAAAAACTGAGTCAAACTCCAAAAAATGAAATTATTAAAGTAATTAAACTAAGGTCGACTAATAAACTAGACAATTGGAAATAAGTTTTAAACTGAAGGACAATCAAGAATTGACTATTCAAATGGGAAACTAGGGTGCAAGGAAAACTTAACTTATAAGCAACTAGAAAAATTAATAAAAGAAATATCTTTAGGTTCTATCCTACAATTTCTTTCAACAATAACACAACATAAAAGAGACAACCTAGAAACATACTAAGGAAAACACATATAACCCTAAATTTTGCATACAAACAAATAAATCAATTCAAAAGGAATAAACACAAAACCATACAACAATAAAACAAAATTAGAAACAAAACTTAAGAATAAATTAAACTTCGTTTAAAGTAAAAGAAGTAACGAAAATGATAAAACTTTAATAAATAATTTAAAACAACTAAAGTTTAACTTTAATGTTAAACAAAACTGTCATCTAACTATTACAGTCAAGACATAATTCAAACATTCACAAAACAAAACTAAAAACAATCTTAAAACACATAAAAAACACTAAGAATAGAACTAAGGGCTGAATGACAAATTGAACTGTGGGTTTGAAAGGGGTGGCTGAATAACAGACTAAACAGGCTGTCCAAATGACAGTCTACACAGTTAAAATAGTAAAAACTACCTAAATGAACTAATCTTCAGCTGAAGCCATGCAGATGTAATTCTAATCCATTGGAACAGTAAATAAACTTATTTAACAACAAATTAACCTTAAACTAATTCATGAACAAAATTAATCATTGCTTATTAAACTAATAAATAAACTGGAAATTAACTTGCATAAATTCAAAATAGGAAAATAAATAACAGAATTGAATCTATTATAAATTCATAAAAATAACTTATTCTATATTCTTGAAAACAAAGATTGAAAGTAATGCTGGAAATGAAATAACTGGAAACAAAATGACTGAAAGCAAATAACTAAAAGCAAGCTATGCATGCATCTAACTAATTAAATTTGTAATAAAACTAGTTAATGTATTGCAGAAAACAAATAAAATAGCATTTACTATAATCTAATGGAAGCAAACTAGAAATTAAACTACACTAGCTAAAACAGAAAAGAAACTAAGCTAAACAAAGAAAATGAATGTCTGGTTGATGAGGGGCCCTCTTAACAATTAGGGGTGATGCATGGCTAACTTCTACTTAAACACAATATTCAACAATAATGCATACAACTCTTTATTCAGATGGTGGAACAAAGATACAAAGTTCAAGAGTAAATCAAAGCAAGAACTCTTCTCCTAACTCTGCTAACTGACTGATTTTCTAGCTAGCTTTAGCTCTCTCACATAGGCTGCTTTATATAATGATTTACAGGGATGAGAAATTCGACCCTTTAGTGATCGACTTCTCTCTAAATTTAGTCAATGATAATGGTGTTTAATTGATCACAGTTAAGGGCATAAGCATCTCCCTTCTTCAACGCGAACAATCTTCAAAGGTGGTGCACCGACTTCTTCCCAAGCGTGAATGATCTGCAAAGGTGGTGCATGAATCCTTCTTCAGCATGAATGTGGAATGGTGGAGAGAAAGGGCAGCATACATGGTGGGTATTCTAGAATGCAGGTCATTCTATTCTTTAAAAGTGTAGATTGGTGGTAGTTTGGAGTCCGGAAGAGGATGCCATAAGCGATCCTTCTAGACTGAAGATACTTCATCCTTTGAACATGTGGAAATTGAACAACTTGGTGTTGGGAGAAATAAATTCATCGACGATCCTTCTAGACTGATGATCATGCTATCATCAGGGTGCGTGGACAACAAAACGGTTTGCAGATTGTTCCAACGTTTTAATGCCTGAAGTTAATTCTCAGTAGGGGGTAGTCTGATGGGTGATCTAGAAAGAGTGCTAAATGGAAGGATGGGATGTGAGCTGGATACGCTGGGCGTCGATTTAAGGTAAATGCAGTGTTTATCTGCTAGATTCTTTAGGACTGGATTCTTCAAGATCACATTTTGACATCTGGAAAACCACCGGTGAGTTTCACACAATAGGCTGAATGACGAGCTGGACGCCGAGCTGGACATGCTGTGCGAAAAGCAGGATGAATGCATTTTGCGTATTAACTTGGCCCAAAAAGATTATAAAACCTGGAAACAATTATACAAACCAATTAATACATCAAATGAGTTGTAATAATGTTATTTTTAATTAATAAAACCATAAAAATTATAATAATAAAATAATTTTATATAAGCCTTAAAAACACTCATACCCGAGATTGAATAATGATCTGCATGTCATAAAATATACAAAATATAATAAAATATGTGTCTAAATGAGTGATTTATCTACCAAAAATAATAACAAATCTAGGATCAACATTCCCCCAAACCGAAGAAATGTCAGGTCCGACTGAGCAAAAAGAAAGAAAAACAATTTAGGAAGAAGGCGAACTAGCAGTTGCCTTCAACTTGGCAGATGAAGAAGTTAATTTAAACTTCACTCTGTTAACCTGTAACTTAAAAATAACATATCTTTGATGTCACACATTTATATGAAAATAAATTTATTGAGTTTTCAACAGTTCTCAGGTTCAAAATAATTTTATCATTTACAAAGTTTTAAAATTAATTCAACCATGTCCAAAGTAAAAATTTGGGCAGGTTGAATATATAACACAAAAACATAAATTGCATTTTGAATTACAAAAAGATTGATCATTTTCATGCATGACTAGGTAAGAGAATATAATTATTAATAGTGAAATAGAAGTAAAAACTATTATCCCCAAAACAAAATTTAGTTAGCAAATTTAATCATAAGTACTATAATATCACCATTTTTCTCAGATTGCTATTCGATATTTCATTTTCCTTCCTTCGATTCTTCATATGGTAAGAACATATTGAATTTTGCTGTAAAATATGCTTCAATCTATAACCAAATTCCACTGTATACATTCCTGAAAATACTTATAATTTGTTAGAGATAAATAGATTTGTCATAAAATAAAAATAATCTAATTTTTCAAATCAAATCCGTCTTCCCCCAAACCAAAGAGATGGCATGTCCTGAAGCCATACAAAGAGAATAAATTATTGTTCCAAAAAAATAGAAAGAATATGAGCATGTTGTGAATTAGTAAAAACTAACTAGTAAATGGAAATGGTTCAGAAATGTATATATTGTCAAAAATTTTCATATATTATCACTATTTGATGAACTATGTGTATAGTGGTGTATTAACCAGATCTTATTTACCAGATATTTCCCCACTGCCAACAAGCCTATTCAGTACCCCATGGGTTTATCTTGGTTCCATGTAACCATAACCCCGCTACCAGCGAGCCTGTTCAGTACCTCGATGGGTTTACTTGCATTTATCGAGCTTCTTGTTGTAAGGTTTTTACTTAGCATTGATCTGCTACCAGCAGGCCTGTTCAGTACCCCGGTGGGTTTTCCTTGTATAATTATATTTAAAGATATGGAAGACGATTGGTACTAGAGCGTGTTAAATCCTGTTAAACACATAATTTAATTTTTTCAAAATAAACTTATAAGTAATTTCATAATGGCCAGACTCATAAAACATGTCAAAAGAGAATAACTGAAAGTTGTTCTTTAACCTAACAGTCCTTCTTCTTTATAAAGTAAAGTAATGTTCCCCACGGATAAAAATTCCACTTACTTTCGAGTTATTACCAAAATACTCAAGAGACATGTTTTGATAACAAGTATAGGATGAACTAGTAAATCATAGGTGAAAAATAAAGATGTGGAAAATATGATAATGAAAATAGGTCTTATCGAGCAACTGTTTAAAAGAATAAATCATAAATATACATGTCTAAATCAAAATACCAAGAACTATATGAATCGTAAGAGAATTGGTTAAGTATGATATACAAAGGATTGATATATAAACATTTATCTGTACAAGCTGCAAATTTCGAAAGTACCCCAAAAATATTAGCTGAGTCAACAACTATACTGAGAGTACATCCACAGATTGGGTGGGAGTGGACACGGTCATATATTGTCTGGTCGTAGACTGATTAAAATTTAATATACAAATATGGCATTTGATGTGTAACATGGTCTATGAGCTTGGTACTTGCGGATCCAATGATACCATTGACATGTATCCCAGGATTGAGCTTAGAATCGAATTTGGATTGTGGTGCACTAGGGATAATATCATATAAAATACCAGACTGAGCATAGATCAAATACAATGGCTGAGCCCTAAAGATAGCTTGTTGCTCATTACACACTCTGGATGTTGAAACATCTTTCCCGATATAAGGAAATACATATTTGAGGAACCATTAAAATAAAAACTCGAGTGGAATGTTGGCCTTAGTCAACCTCTTTCATCGGTGCCACTCTTGAATATGATCAGAAATATGCGTGGCTTTATGCTACAAAAATGTCAACAAGGGATTGGTATTGACATCATCATGTACCATTAGTTGAAAGTGGTTAATAAAGGTCATGTCTAAATCATTAAAAGTCTGATAGGTTCCCACATGTAGCTCTATATATCATTTTTTGGAAGGACCCGTGAGGGTGCACTAAAATAGTCGTAAATGAATGGATTCATGGTTCAATGAGTTCAAAGAGAACCATAGGTGGAAAGTAGTAACATGCTCTCCAGGTTCCTCACCAATGTTATCTTCAAACTAGAAATGTCCGAAGGAAGTTTGGTGGGAACAACCACCCACATTGGATCATGAGACATTAGATCGTTGGTCAACTTTGAAAGGTCAGGTAGGTTTAAAGTAGAAATAAAGGGGATCCTAGGTTGTGCCATAAGATTCAATGTCCCTTGAAGAGGTTAGTTCACATAGGGCTGATTCTGATAAAGGTCGTATCCTTGACTGGTTGGATAATAATCCCCTCCCATATGCCCCATACAAGGCGACACAAGAATTTGATGATTAGTAATTCCTTAAGAAGGAGGCCTTATATAACCATAGTTATAAGATTGATAGGTAGGTTTCCCCTAGACACATAAAGAGGTATATGGCCTCTAGATACAAAAATACTAGCTGATGTGGGGATAACATAGTTATATGGATCACTACTTCCCAAGGGACCGTGTAGTACATAAGGACGATGCAACATGAGGAACACATTTGAAGGAACACTTATGGTGGACGATGAGACATAGGATGGAATGCAAGAAGTGGCCCCAATATTCATGCATCCACTATCACCCCTGAGAGGGTGAACCCTAGTGTGAAGAATAGATGAGGGGAGCAAACCCCCCACCTCACAAATGGAGATGAGGATGAAATATGACTACTCCCAAAACTATGAGCAATAAAAGGAGCAGTGGTTCCCCCAAGTCCAACACCAAGGTCTGCACTAGGACTAATGGTGGATGATGGGATAGATGTAGTGAAATACAACATGCCAAATGTAAATGAAACTGTGCCAGATGAAGTAGGACGATTCTCAATATTCCACCGCTCCAAGGAAAACCTCCTATAGGCAGCTATAAAATATGACATCTGGGTCATGTAGTATGGGAAGTGCCAGCCCCCGAAGGGTCGACATAAAACAGAGTTCCAGCAAACCATATGGTTCCTCCCCCCATTCTATATGACAGAGACATAGGGAACTCTAGGTTCTCATATGTAGTACTCATAACAAGAACCATATGTGAACCAAAGTGCACTAAAGTGCACTAAAGGTTTCCTAAAATGTCTAGTCCTCTTCCGAGGAAGATAAGAAGGGTTCCAAGGAGATAATCCTGCTAAACGTCGTGATCGTAAAGGTTCTAGAAATCAATCCACAATGACTCAAAGTAACAAATACTCAACTAATTACAATCCCTAAATCCAACTAGCGCACAAAGAGCACACCCCTAAGCAAACTAGGTCGTATGTGAACAAGAATAGAGGGAGGATAAGTGAGCTCCTAAATGCAGCATGAATGTCTCGCCTAGTAGAGGCATGAGGCTCCCATACACTACAAGCAGAGGTGTGTACCCAATTATAGTGGCCCTCAGTTTCAACACATATAGAAATTGTGTTGTTCGACCCCTACCTAGCCAGGACACTCGTAGAATAACCTCTACAAGCACCCCCTGCGATAACTAGGTAAGGAAACTAAGGTCACGCCAATATAAACAATGCCCAGGAGGATAGTTTCAAGAGGGATCTACCGTACGGGAATGGTAACAAAAAATGAATCTCTAAACCACTAAAGTTACCTCAAGAGCCCCTAGATATGAATAAGATCCTGGAAATATCTTCGGTGCTCAACAGAATGTGGCAAGGGGAAATCCCCACCACAAAATTCTGTGTTTCCTAATGATTAAATCCTCTATAAGAGGAGCTTCTTGAGAATGCTAATTATACCAATGATTTCACTTCTCACCTTGACATACACCTAGAAGTTTGTTTTCATAGTCTTGGAAATATTCACTCACGACACCCTATTCCAAGATTCTATAATCCTAAGCTTGTTGGTGCACCTCTATCAAATAAAAACATGTAATCAATTTTAATTTAAGTTCTAATTTTAATGGCTGTGATTACTAATGAATATGCAACTAGTGAGACTACGACTAAACAATGAAGTAAATATGCACACCTAAAAAGAATGCTAAGTGCAACTTGTTTTTAATCATGAAAAAGGGGGTATGCCACTACATGCAATACAAAATTTCCTTTCAAATTCCCATGCAACCATGCGTATATGAAAGTATGATCACTGATTCCATCTAATCAAACCTAATGCAAGTACCAAATCAACGCATATGCATAATGCAATAAACATGCAAATAAAACATCTTTTTGTATTTTCATTATAGATGCAATGAAAATGAAATAAAAAGACCCTACACATTCCCAAACCTCACAGCAAGCACCAAACAAGGGAAGAAAGGAAATGAGACAAAAAAGGTCAGTGCACTAATAATAAAACAAAAAAGGATATAAAATACAAGAATAAATTCTAAATAAATTCAATGAAAAAAAATCTCTAGTCACGACAGAGGCAATCGAAAGGTAACACGGGGACCTAAGAAGACTCAACAATATCTACAACCCACCTAGAACCTCCACACATCCAAATATCAGGCACAAGGAGAGATGTATGTGGTTGATCAAGGAACAATAGCTATGTATGCAACTGTATGTACTGCAACTCGCGTATATACATGACTGTAAGTTCTATGACCCACGTATACAAAGGAAGAGGTGGTAAAAAATAAGCTAAGACTCAAATTACTTCAAGGGACTACCAATAACTCAATCAACCACTGAACGCGACAAAGAAACAAATAGAATCAGAGAGAAAATCAGGCCAATCATGCAACCAAGCCCCAACAAAAGGAAATCCCCAGTGTAGTCGCCAATTATGTTACATAGAAGATCACCTATGGCTTGGGGTGGATCAAAATAGACAGGATGACACCAGAAATAAACCCATTTCCAAGCATGATAAATATACAAGAAAAACTAACACTAGGAGACCAGGGGCATACCTTATTCCAGATGTTCGAAGTAGATCCCCATTGAGCTTTCAATAAAACTTGTACCTGCACATTTCCCTCAACAACAACAAGATAGAAAATCAAGATATATGTAAAGCGTTAGAATCTAATATAGCATGTTATATTCCAATACATAACCAAAGTAATTACATCCATGGATAAAAATATTTATAATTACACATGTAATGGACAAGAAATGGATATTTCTATTAATATGAGCAGAGATAAAGATGCCAAACTCTGTCGGCACCTCATTTAAATCAAGAAACTGAGTCCCTCCACTTGGGCCTCCACCACTTCAATCCTCCATAAAAATGAACACTCGCAAAGATCAAGGAAATCTTGGGAAATATGTTGGAATATATTATATTACTTGGAAGGTAATAATGTCTTTGTATTATGTCAGAAGTTGTCTACAATCTTATGTAAAAGAGTAATCCATTTAACCCATAGTTATATGGTGTTGTATTTACTTCTGTAGAGTATTTGTCCATGGTATTGTATTAAGAGATGTTATTTTGGAGAATTATAAAAATCCCACATGCAATATGTGAGAATAATTCTTCCTCATCTCTTAGTATATAATAGGGTCAAGTGAGTCTCTACATATAATGTATTCTTGATGTACCAGTGGTACTATTGTGACATTGTTGTACATCATCTATATTCTTTGGGGTATTTGTGCTTTGCTCTCTTGTAAGATTGGAGAAGACATTCTGGAGATAATAGAAGACTACCTTCCTGTGGATGTAACCCATTAGAGTGAACCATGTATATCGGTGTCCTCTTGTCCTTTTATTTTCATGTTCTTATCTGTTATGATATGTTGTTGGTTGCTTAGATAAGATAACTAGTTTAGCTTGACTCTACTATTCTAACATGGTATCAAAGCAGGTTGCTATGATCTAGTACCTTCTATAGATTTCAATCAATAACGATTATCATTTGGGCATTGTCATTTTGTTGTAGATTTTCTTTCTATCTGGTATCCATTAGGCTTCTCTTCAGAGCTAGGCATATTTTTGCATTGTTTCTTTTTTACCCTAACCCTAACTTGTTGTGTAAGATTTTTGCATAATTTTTTCAAGAGTTTCTTGATGTTTTTTTAGATCTACATGACTTCGGGGCTCTCCTAAAGGAGATCTTTCTTCCGATTATAAAAACGATAGTTATACAAAAGGGTCATAACTTGGTCATTTTTACTGGAATTTTTATTATAACCTAGTTTTGGAATTGGAAACACCATTCTGGATCCACCCAGGCGACCATAACATAAAACTGGGTATTTCTGGGCTTCCTTTCGGTAATAAAAATGACAATTATACAAAAATGTTATAACTTGGTCATTTTTTACCAGGTTTTTTATTATAGCCTATTTTTGGAATTGGAACAGCCATTCTGGATCCATCCTCATGAGCAGAACAAAAAACTGGGCATTTTTGGGCTTCCTTTTGGTAATAAAAATGACAGTTATAAAAAAAGGGCCGTAACTTGGTCATTTATTACTAGATTTTTTATTATAACCTATTGTTGGAATTGTAATAGCCATTTTGGATCCATCTACGATTCCAGAACATAATACTGGGATTTTCTGGGCACATTTTTTTCACAGGGTTGTGAGTGAATGTTTCTCCTCTTTTCTTTACTTTGCTTCGAACTATGCTTTTGCAGATTCAGATCAGTAAAGTGAAACTGTTTTCAACTTATTCACTGTTTTTCTGTCATTTTTTAGTATTAGGGTTTCTTTTTTTTTGACAAAATTTCACTCATTATGACTTCCGAAGTAGCTTATGTTCATGAATTAGTTGGTTCTAACTATCTTACCTGGAAGAGAAAGATGATTGATGATCTCAGGAGTAAGAATCTTTGGAGGCTATTTAATGGTGAACACAAGAAACCTACTGCTGATGATGATTTTTCTATATGGGAAGCTAAACATGATCAAGAAAGGGGGTTCATTGGTCAAACTGTTGCATATAGTCTTTAGGTAAGTATTGAGGAAGAAGACAACCCAGTTCAGGTATGGAAAATTCTTTCCTCTTTATTTGATAAATCTGATGATGTTTATGCATATTATCTTGAAAAGAAGATCTTTGACCTCGAATATGCTGACTTTGAAAGAGTTGAGTTATATCTTGCTGAATTGAAAACTTTAAATGAGAAATTAAATAGTTGTGGTAAAGATTACACGAAAACTGACACTACTCTTATTATTCTTGTAGAACATAAAATGCCATCTTGTTTTGATATGTTCATCCAAACTAGGAATAGAGCTCTAGAATTTTCTCAAAGTACTATGAAGAAAACTTTTAATGATTTTTGTAAAGGATTGATCAATGAGTGAGAAATGTTAATTGTTTCAGGACAACTCACACCTAATAAAGCACTAACTGCACTTAATAAGAATCATAAGAAAATTTTTAATAATGCTAAAAATTCTAATCCTTGTAATACTAATTCTGGACATGTTTTGCATGCTTCTAATGGAAATAGTTAACAGAAGAAAGTATACGATCCTTGTAAACATTATGGTAAAACTAACCATCCTGAAAAGAATTGTTTTAAAGCAAAACGTTTAATGGCTAAGCTAAAAAGAAAACTTCTCACGACTCTCAAGTAGCTTTATGTGCATCTGTTGTTTTGCCTAATAACTCTTCTTCTAACATGGAATGGATAATGGATTCTGGTGCATCTAAACATATGACTGGTGATGCTTCTTTATTTACTTCTTATGACAATCGTAAATACATATCTCAGAAAGTTTCTATAGGTGATGGTAAACAACTTTCCGTAATTGGTTTCGGTAATGTTAATGTTACTAATGGTCAATTGGAAGATGTTTTTCATGTTGAACACATGCCCATTAAGTTACTTTATATTTATCATTCTTGTCAAAAATGGTTTAAATTTGAAGCATGGCCTGACAAATATGTTCTCAAAGACATCAATCAAAATTTCAAAGTAGTTTCTTCTAGTCCTGTTTATCATATTGCTGGTCTATATAAATTTGTTGGTTTTAACTCAACTAAAAGACAACTTTTTTATTCCTATGTTTCCCACACTGATGAACAAAGTAAACTATGGCATGAAAGATTAGGTCATTTGAATTATGATAAAATGCAATTGTTAACTAAAATGGTACATGGATTGCCTAATATTTCTTCTACTAATGATGTTTGTGAAGGTTGTGTTCTTGGTAAACATCATAGAGAAATGTTTGAGAAAGGTAACGCTTGGCATGCTAAAGAACCTTTGCAATTAATTCATAGTGACATTTGTGGCCCTCTTGAATTTCCCTGTTTATCTCGTACAGTCTATTTTCTTACTTTTATTGATGACTTTAGTAGAAAATCATGGGTTTATTTCTTGAAAAATAAAAGTGAAGTTTTTTCAATATTTCAAATTTTTAAATCTTTGGTTGAAAATGAGTCTAGTAAGAAGATTAAGAATTTAAGATCAGATAATGGGGGGGAATTTGTTAAGAATGAATTTGAAGCATTTTTATCTAAACATAATATTCAACACCAAAATATTGTACCTTACACACCTGAACAAAATGGTCTTTCTGAAAGGAAAAATAGAACTTTAGTTGAAATGGATAGATGTATGCTTTGTTCTAAAGGATTACATAAAAAAATTTGGGCTGAAGCTATAAGTTGTGCAAACTTTATTTTAAATCGAGTTCCTACAAAATCCATTAAGCATGTTACCCCCGAGGAAAAATGGAATGGTCGAAAACCTGATATTAGTAACTTTAAGGTGTTTGGCTGTGAATGTTGTGCTCATAATCTTGAGGATAAACAAAAAACGTTACATCCCAAGTCTCACAAATGTATAGTCATTGGTTATTCTGAGGATTCTAAGGATTATAGTTTATTTGATACCTCTACTCAGAGTGTTATCATCCGAAGGGATGTTCACTTTGCTGAAGTATCTTCAGCACCTGAGTCTATCAAACCTCATGTTACACTGAATATCCCATTGTCTCCTTTTACTCCTATATCGATTTATTCTTCCAGTTCTATGCCTATTGTTGATGCTAGTGGACCCTCTTCTTCAAGTATTCCACCCGAATGTAGTGAAGCTGAAGAAACTTTTGTTTCCTCTAACCTTCATGTTTGGGCCCGAAAAACTCTTGAATATGTAGGTAGTGAGGTTGAAAACCCTTCCAACCCTCATAGAACTATATCTAACTTTTCCCTTGTGACCAAAGTTTTGGCCAAAGATGATCCTCCCTCTTATTCTCAATCTCAAGGTAAACCTCAATGGGAACAAGCTATGACTGCTGAGTGTGAGTCTCTTATGAAGAACAAGACTTGGTATCTTGTTCCTCTTCCTGTTGGTAAGAATTTAGTTGGTTGTAAATGGGTTTATAAAACTAAGTTCACTACAAAAGAACAGATTGAAAATTATAAAGCTAGGTTAGTTGTAAAAGGTTTTAATCAACTTGAAGGTATATATTATAATGAAAATTTTGTTCTTGTTGCTAAAATGAATACAATAAGAACCATTTTATCTATTGCTTCATCTTATAAATGGGAAATACACCAAATGAATGTTAAAAGTGCTTTTTTAAATGGTGATCTTAATAAAGAAATTTATATGCAACAACCTCTTGGTTTTATTAATGTTGAATCATCAAATTTAGTATGTAAATTACACAAGTATTTATATGGTCTCAAACAAGCACCTAGGGCTTGGTATGATAAAATTGATGCATATTTTTTGAAGAATGGTTTTAAGCGTTGTATATCTGATCCAAATATGTATGTTCAAAACTTTGGTACTAATATTCTCATTGTTTTTTTATATGTAGATGATCTAATCATCACAAGCATCCAACTTACATTAATTCAAAATCTAAAAAGTGATCTTCAAAAGTAGTTTGAAATGACTGACCTTGGTTTATTGCATTATTTTTTGGGTCTTCAAATCTGGCATATGGAAGATGGTATGTTTCTCTCTCAGTCGAAGTATGCTACAGACCTATTGGCGCGTTTCCATATGAGTGATTGTAAATATTCTCCTACGCCATTTCAGTCTGGTGTAATGTTAAATGTTGAGTGTACCACACCGCTTGTTGATGCTACTATTTATTGTCATCTTGTAGGCAGTTTGATATATTTAACTCACAGCCAAACATATCTCTCTTTTGCCACCAGTTTGGTTTCTCGGTTCATGAAGCAACCTCATGAAAGTCATTGTCAGGGAGGCAAGAGGATTTTGAGATATTTACAGGGGACATTACACTATGGTGTTTTTTATTTGAGTAGTACTACAGTTTCACTCTGTGGTTACACCAATTCTGATTGGGCAGGTGACAGTTTTGATCAATGGTCCACTATAGGTTATATATTTCAACTTGGTTCAGGTCTGATTTCTTGGTCGAGCAAGAAGGTGAAGACTCTTTCTTTATTTTCATGTGAAGTAGAATATAGAGCAGCCAGAGAAGCAGTTTGGTTATAACATGTTCTTATAGAGCTTGGTCTGGCTCAAAAATTGTCCACTGTGCTGAAATGTGACAATCAAGGTGCAATCCAACTTGCTTATAATATGGTATATCACTCCAAGACAAAGCATCTCGACCTTGAAGCTCATTACATTCACGGACTTGTGGCGGATGGTATTCTTTATCTTTAGTATTGTCCTACAGAGTAGCACGCAACAGATATCTTCACCAAATCCTTCACCGAGGTGAAGTTTGTGCATCTTCGTTCCTTGCTTGGAATGCGGGAAGTTGTCATTAAGGGGGGGAAGTAATTACTCCTTCCTTCCTTATTGTTAGTGTGGGCCCTTATCCCAACCATTATTAAGGGGGAGTGTTGGAATATATTATATCTTTAGAAGGTAATAATGTCCTTGTATTATGTCGGAAGTTGTCTACAATCTTATGTAAAAGAGTAATACATTTAACCCATAGTTATATGGTGTTGTATTTACTTGTGTAGAGTATCTCTCCATGGTATTTTATTAAGAGATGTTATTTTAGAGAATTATATTATCCCACATGCAATATGTGAGATTAATTCCTCCTCATCTCTTAGTATATAATAGGGTCCAGTGAGTCTCTACATATCATGTATTCTTGATGTAGCAGTCGTACTATTGTGACACTGTTGTACATCATCTATATTCTTTGGATTATTTGTGCTTTGCTCTCTTGTAAGATTGGAGAAGACATTCTGGATATAATAGAAGACTACCTTCCCATGGATGTAACCCATTAGGGTGAACCACACATATCGATGTCCTCTTGTCATTTTCCTTTCCTGTTCTTATCTTTTATGATATGTTGTTGGTTGCTTAGATAGGTTAACTAGTTTAGCTTGACTCTACTATTCTAACAAAATATCACTAACGGATGTTTCAAGGACAAAGGGATGTAGACTCAAGTACATAGGAATGTGGCACAATTCCACTATAGTATATTTACTCTCCAAAGTTCTCCTCCTATAATGGTTCATAGTAGCTCAATACATATCCCTCCAATAGGAGGTGAAGAGTCGAAGTGGAGTGTTTCCTTCCATAAGGAAGTCCAAGGGACAAGTCCTTCGTTACTTTGTGGGGGAAAGATCCAACTTTTTTGTTTGTTTTTTAGCACATTTCTTGATGTACGCAGGTGATAGTGGTGCAATTTGTGTATACACAGGTTGTATACTTGTGACCTACATATACATATAAACATTTCTTTTAAGGGGTTTCATCGGATAATCAGGGTCATAGTGAGAAAAAATGGGTAAAATGAGTCTGCATAGGGACATGGATATGCCATAAAAGCATGATGTATCAGGTGTGGAAAATTATGCTATAATAGTATGTATGGTGGCTATGCTCAATTTGATTCATGATGACATAGATCTACATTGTATGTCCAGTAGATATTCCCAAATATGAGTCTTGTTCATCATGGATCTATAGTGTATGTTGGTAACCATGACCTAGTAATTTATACATAGATCTACAATGTATTGGCTAGAAACCATGTTTTGAGTAAGCCAAAGTACATAGCTTAGAGTATATGGTACTGTAAAATTATTCAGCTGATAGTATTTTTCCTCATCCTCCAAACTACATCAATCAAAGTATTTCACCTATCATATCCCTCTAGCTTCATACTTTGGTAGGCAATTTGTTACATCGAAATATTGTCATTTTTTCTAAATCCCTAAAGTAGATATGCCAAAGGACTTTTGAAGGGATTTTTCTTTAGTAGAAGCTCATTTATAGGAGCACCGACACACCTTTCCTCTTGACATAAGGCACCATCCTAGGATGATGTTGTTTACCAATGGACAAAAGGCATCGCGGACACTCCTTTCCTTTGTGCAAGCAGCATCACCCATTCCTAACGCCCCTTGCTAGTGTGCAAAGAGCATCAACACTCAATCAAAGGAAAAAAAAGAGTTTCATGAGATTTCTAGAAGAAATCCCTCATGGAGGCTTATCCTAAGCAATTATATTAGGTGGCAGGAGAGCCCCTAGCCCATAGGGATGATCCCTTAACTTTCTCCAAGTAATTCTCAACACATTTGATCTCCTTTTTCCCTATAAATGTAATATTTCTTTCATGGTTTAATGAGGACCAAGAAAGCACATTTATGATGTTTAAATTCTTCTAGGATTGAGAGGCAAAGAGATTGGATTTTGAAGAAAAAATACCCGTGGCACAAGTACAAAATGATGAATTAGTGACTAAAACAATAACTAAAATTTGGATATAAATGACTATTTTTGACTCGATGACTAATAGTAGCTAATTTCCACTATATTATAGATTAAATAACTTAGTCATTAATTGGTTGACTTATTAGTCATTGATTGCCACAATTAATGACCAAATATATGACTAAATAAACTACTATATGATAAATCAAGGTAACATATTAATGACTAAGATAAATACGAATAAATGTTAGTTGCACTATAAGATACTAGAAATTAAATATTAATAGTTGTGTATATGTTAATTTAGTCATTTTCTTAGTCACAAATTTATGATAGGGAACATAGTAATCGCACCACCAACTTCCTGCCTACAATTAGACAGTTGCTCTGCCATTGAGCTAGTACTGTTTAAAAAATTGTTATTTTCTAGCAATGATGATATTCAAACAAATTTTGCATCATTCAAGCATACAAAATAATTATTACCAATTTATTATAGATCCACAATGGATTACCTTGAAATAGTCCTTCAAGTCATTCAATTGATTTATTAAGTGAAAATATATATTTGCATTTAATAAATGCAGTTAAAGGACTTGAAGGACTAGTAGAAGGTAATCCATTATGGATTTATTGTAACTTATTAATCATTGATTTGTATGCTTGAACGATGTAAAATGAAAATATCCTATTAATTTATATATTATGCACATATAGGTCCTTCTTTAACATTAGTTGAGGTTTTGATTGCAATTAAGCCATTATGGATCTATATGAATGAAAATCATGCATCTATTGTTAAACTATCTATGAAAATTCATAAGTAACTTGAAGATAATGGCAAATGATGCCATGGAAAGTAGAATTCTAGTTTATATAGAAGCAATGGATGAGGAAATGGTGGCCCAAAGTCATCCTCCTCCAATGTGGGCCAAGTCACCATCCCCTGTAAAATGAACATAGGTGCATGTTTCTCTCAGGTTCCATGAATATCTTACACAACCTTCAGATATTTTTAATCATATTTGGATGTCCATCTTAACTTCAATATTTGGATTTCCATCTTAAATTCAAAGGACCAAAACTTGAAGTAGATTTGGAATATTTAAAATATATGTACTAAAAGTCTATACCTCCAATAAACCAATACATCATTTATTTATTGTATGATATTAGACTGGATGGAGATATTGTTAGATAACATTTGGAGAGTTTTGATAATATTTGGATGTTCATTCTGAAGGAAAAATATTGAAGTAGAATTTTGAACCTTTGAGACAGATATACAAAATGCTTTTTTATATTGCATGCTACATTCGATTTTCTAGTTATATGTATAGTAGTATTCTCAGGAACATAAATATTTTTTAAGGAACTAGATCCAGTAGGTAGAGCTCAACATCAAAGACTAGTCCAAAATCCACAACTTGATGCAATACACCATCAACCATACCCCAGAAATAAATATGGAACATCCACATTCCTATTTTATTGATGTTTCCCTAAAGGAAGGAAATGCCAATGTAGTAAATTAATATTCCCCATATTGTTCGTGTATAAATTGTATACCATAATAACATTCGTGCTGTCAAAATAAAATGAAATTCATTCAAAGAGTAGTCCTTAGCAGAGGCCATTGAGAGAAAGTTGTGTTTGAGTTTAATTCATTGTGTTGCATGCATCCAACAATATAGTCTAATAGTTTGTGTATAATAAAAACACATGGATGTTGATTTGTTAGTGAAAACAACCACATCATATAGAAACTAGGTAGAAACATTGCTTTGTTTTATTATAAAAAAATGTTGACTAACTGACTATGCCCATCCTAGGAAAAAATAACCTCTAATTTTTTTTTTTTAAATTAGATAGAAATTTCAGAATGAAAAAGATAGGATCCCTTGTAATTTTATTTAGTCTCGAATGGAGAAACTCATCACCCAAAATGCATATATAATAATAAAAAGAAATATACTACTAGTTCCATTTCACATCAATAATAATGGGCATTAACTCTAAGTACTCTTAGCCACTAGATAAATGGAAATGAAATAAGATGAAATATTAGCAACAATACCTTCGAGTTTGCTTGCTGATAAAAAGTATGAATACTTATGTGATCATTTTATTCAAAGGTGACTTAAACAACCACTAACCTGCAATCAAGGAAAGAAACCATGTTCAAATTGATATATAAAGAAAATAAAATAAAATTTAAAGATATACTATGCCAATACAACTTTCATTTATACCTTGAAAGAGAACTAGAAAATCTCCCACAACTGTACAACTTTGTCCAAAATGCCCATATAGAGTGCCACTATTTAAACAAAATAAAAAGAAATTGAAAACATGAAAGTAGTACTTTATTGGACCTATCTATTTGATGCAGAGTCCCATAGCTATACAACAGAGTTAGTCAAGCACATGTAATAAAATTATAAATCAACAAAAAGAAGAAAATAATGTGGTTTAGACTTTCCGTTATATACTCAGATATATATTTGATCATAATTTCTCTCTTAGGAGACAATTCACTAACGAAAAAATGGACATACTTGAGAGAGAGATAGACATGTAGTTGTAGGGAAGAGTGAGACAAATACATACCTCAAGGTATTAATCAAAAAGTCTAGAAATGAGGATGAAATTTCAATCCCACTGCTGTAATAAATGACAGTCTTTTAGGACAGTCATACATCAAGCGAATAGAAGCTCCTTTCAAAGGTGCAGAGGAAGCCTTAACCCACACTCTAGCACATCCATCATACCACGACAAACTTCCATACATAGTAGCATCCTTAAGGAGGATGAAAAGGAGCACAAAAAACCTCTCTAAATTAGCATGTTGAACAATAACCATAGAATGCCTAGTAAAGGTTATGGTAGGCACCAACAACAACACACTCACATAAAAGACCTTAGAATACTTAGCATACCACATATTGAGTCAAGGGAAGCCAAGGAACAATCATGGTTTAGTCTAGTAGACTCAACAAAGGTTACAACACAGCTTAGCATCGCAACAAAGGTCATGACTTAGTCCAAACAGGTCATAGAGGTAACATATCTATTCAAACAACCCACAAAGGTCATGGTTCCATCCAAAAAACCCCGAGAGATCATGAGTTTCTCTTAGCATAAGTCACGACTCAGTCCAAGGTATCCCAAAAAGTCACACCTCAATACTAGCAACCTCAAAGGTGTTCGCAGTTCAAGACAGTGGAAAGAAAACCCTTTCACCCACAATACCAAGGTGTACCATCAAGGAGGGGAAATAATAGTTTTTTTTTAGCTAGCTCAACAAATTTCTCGGTTGTATCCATGTCATCTTTAATTATTTTCTTTCTCTTGGTCAAGCCACATATAATGAGTATGGGATTCATATTCCTTTGTAGAATGTGTGTGGAATCCTTGGGGTTTTGTGCAACAATTTGAGGAAAAACTTATATCACTGGGTTGAATTACACCTCTAGTGAGTAATTTCAACCTTTTCAAATAGAAAATACTTGGAAGAATTTTAATATTGCACATGAAATAAAATTATAAATAGACAAAAATAAGAAAAAAATGTGGTTTAGACCTTCCTTTATATACCCAGATATATATTGTGATTAGACTTGTTTCTTAGAAGACAAGTCACTAACGAAAGAATGGACATACCTGAGAGAGAGATAGATAGGTAGTTGTAGGGAAGAGTGAGACAAATATACACCTCAAGGTATTAATCAAAACAATCTATAAATGAGGATGAACTTTCAATCCCATTGCTGCAATAAATGAAAGTCTTTTAGGTCTGTCATACATCAAGAAAATAGAATCTCCTTTTAAATGTGAAAAGGCGGCCTTAACCCAAACTCTAACACATCCATTAGACTTTGGAAAAATTCAATACATAGTAGAAGCCTCAAGGAGGCTAAAAAGGAGAAAAAAAATCCTCTATAAAGTCTAAATAGGCTCGGCATGCTACATCGGGATGAACAAGAAGCACATCATCCCTAGTAAAGGTCATGGTAGGCACCAATAACAAAAAACTCATAGAAAAGATCTGAGAACAATCAACAAACCATAGATTGAGTCAAGGAGGCCCAATGAACAATCATGGTTCATTCTAGCAGACTCAACAAAAGTCATAACCAAACTTAGCAGCCTAAAAACGATCATGTCTTAGTCCAAACAGCTCACAGAGGTCACAACTCTATCCAAACATCCCACAAAATTCATGGTTCTATACAAACAACCCACATAGATCATGTTTATTTCCTAGCATAGGCCACAAATCAATCCAAGGAATCCCACATGGTCAAAAATCAGTCCAAAGCATCCCACCAGGTCATACTAGTAACCTCAAAGGTGGTCGTAGCTCAACATAATCGACTCAGTATAGAACATGGCCTTCCCTAATAGGATGAAAACAAGCTCCAATAGAATATAGTAATAATAAAAATAAAGCACATATATGAAAATATAAATTCTAAAAAAAAATACTATATGAAAATGTAGGTCTCGACCCACTAGCTCTCGACACACCATTGTTTGAGGACATTCATGGCCTATTTTCTGGAACTCAGAGATATTTCATCCTCCAATTCTGTAGATGACTACTCAAGGATCCCGTTGGCACCAAATAATCATTCCAAGTAGACCATTTGTGCCAAATATTTTGCATTAGCTGGAGGCAATGAGGGTTTGCTGGGTTATAAGGGGAAATTGGTTGTGAATTAGGACTGGAGGCAATTTTTCGGCATTTATTAGGCCACAATTCATACCCATTGAGGAAATTGTGATGCCTATTCAAAATGATTGAGGGTTTAGAATTTTGGTATTTAATTGCCAGTGCTTCCATGGATAAAAGAGAATTGGAGAGAACCTAGAGGATATTGAAGAGGTGGGCCACTAATTATGTAGCTCTAGAGTCAAAATCACCTTCTTCCCTTACAAAATTATAGGTAAGTTTCTTGGTTTACTGTGAAATTTTGGCTTTTGCATGTTAATATTAGTTATAATATGGACTTGTGATTCCTTAGTGATCCAAATTCTCCATAATCCTGAATCTAGATTTTTATTGTTAATGTTCAAACCTACACATCTACGATATGGCCTTTAACTAAATTGTCACGACCTTCCATCCTTCTCAATCCCATTAGTTGGCCTGGATTCGACTTTGTCATTTCCCTTAGAATATAAGTGTAAGTTATGTACCCATAAAGCATTCATGAAATAAGTAGCATAGGGAAACTAGGTGTAGTTATTAAGGTATATAGGTAGGTTTGTTTGAAAACACTAAAGTGGAGTTAGTGTAATGCCATTCAATCCCAAAACAAGTTAAAACATGTGAATGTCAAGTCATCATGATAAAAGGGTCAAGGTACCATACAAGGAGAGGGAGGCGCTAGGATAAGGACCAACAAGGTTCAACACAAGATCAAATGTCAACAAGATGGTCATAACAAATTGAGAAGAAAACCCTTTCACCCACAAGACCTTAGGTGTACCATCAAGGTACATAAATAACCCTTTTACCCACAAGACCAAGGTGTGCAATCAAGGTGGCGAAATAACCCTTTTACCCACAATACTAAGGTGCACAATCAAGATGGGGAAACAACCCATTTACTTACAAGGCCAAGGGTCAAACTTTTATCTTCTCTCTTAAGGTATTTACTCCATAGTTGTTCCATACAATAACAATAAGTTTTATAATCACCGTATAAGGAAGGTGCAAACTATGAAACACTTCTAGTGACTACAGTACACCATATATAACATAATTTTTATTTATTTCAACTTAACACTCGCAAAGGTCCCCGTGTTAAAGTTGAAGCATCCAAGGACCATAAATAATAGTAGTAGTAATAAATTAATGGACAAGTTAAACTAGCATACGTAAAGGAGAAAACAATGTGGTATCATATATAACATAATTTTCATTTCTTTCAACTTAACACTCCCAAAGGTACCTATGTTAAAGTTGAAGCATCCAAGGATAATAAATAACAGTAGTAGTAATAAATTAATGAACAAGTTCAAATAACATACGTAAAGTAGAAAATAATGCGGTAACATATGTAACATAATTTTCTTTTCTTTCAACTTAACACTCTTAAAGGTCCCTATGTTAAAGTTGGAGCATACAAGGACAATAAATAACAACAGTAGTAATAAACTAATGAACAAGTTAAACTAGCACACATAAATGAGAAAACAAAGGGGTAACATATATAACATAATTTTCATTTCTTTCAAATTAACACTACCAAAGGTCAATGTGTTAAAGTTAAAGAATCCGAGGAAAATAAATAAAAACTTTAGTGTTACACGTAATTATCATCAACACCATGTTACAGGATAAGTATCTCATTATTTTCCTTAAATTCCTCAAATATTGAAGTTGAAAATGAGTTGGGAAGAGTAATTAATTAGTTTAATACACCACTGCACTTTACCTCTATGCAACTTGCAATACCCATATTACCAACGCCTTTTCTCCACTTACAAAGAGCGGTGCCACCACCTGCTACTCACTCACAAGTAGCGGTGATCCCTTAGCACCGCTTGTTTTCCTTAAACAAGGCACAGTGCTCGACTTATGAAAGAAAAAATGAGAGGTTCAAGAGGCTTCTCGAAGGTGGCCTTCATGGAGCCTCATCCCTATGAGTTAGGACAGGTGGAACTCTAGATCCCCCATCCTAGGGATCATCCCTCCACCTCTCCCATATAATCCTCAAATCACTCTATCCTCTCAAGCCTTTATATACTATCTCATCCCTTATGGTAAAGGGGAGGAACAATGTGTGATAACATGTAAATTCTGGCCAAATTCTGTCAGACTCTTGAGTGATTAGTAGGCAAGTTGAAATCATTGAGGCAATACGCCATTGAGAAGAGTTCTCAAAACCAAGGCATTGGTTGTATACTCTCTTTCTTTATATTTTAATGCAAATATAGTTTCTTTCCCATAAACATTGCATGTCTGGTTATTATGATTTGTTTATTTTTAACTCCTTGGTCTTTTACATAGAAATATAAACCATCTTGTTCCTCTTACTTGGTTTTTTTTTGTCATGTATATTGTAGGATCTCCACATAGTTCAAACACATCAAGGTTAAAACCTTTACAACCTGTGGAAGGTGAGGAGAGAACCTAATTCAAGTAGTTTATTCAATCCTAGGAAAATTTTCCTGATCTTGTAGGTGTTTTGTTCTAGTTTGAGTCTTTCAATCTAAGGAAACAACCTTTGTTAGCATTGGTTGAGAATTTCCAATAAAATAAATGGCGACCATATTGGGGAGGGATCACATTCTTGGGCTTGCAGTAATATTTTCTTCCATTTTCAATTTCAATTGAAAGATAAGATATGCTTGTTAATTTGCAAGATTTGATTTGAAATTGGTAAATTTGCACTCCAATTTTTCTCTCGAAAGAGCCATTTTATCTCCAAAGATGGGTGAAAATACAAATGGTAACTCTATTTTACTTTTCACTACTTTTATTTACCATTTTGACCTTTTATTTTAATAACTTTATTATTTTTACCCTTAGTATAGTCATATATGGTCTAATTTTTGAACAAATTGAAGACTAATGGTCTTTTTGAGAATTGTAGGTCATGAAAAATTGATATTTTTTGGGTATGGATGAGTTTTATTATTTTCTTTTTTCGTTTTTGGTCAAAACGAAAAATATTATGAGCGCATTTTTAAAACTTTAATCGTGCTCGTTAAACCCTAGAACTAAGTTTTTGAGTCTACTTTTATTACTTTTTCGGACTCGTTAAACCTTTTTACGAAAAAGAAACCCCAATGGAATTCTACTTAATCTATTTTCAGACTCTCAAAATAGAAAAATATTGTCGAGTGAAATTGTCACTTTCACGCTCGTAAAAGTACTTGAAGGGTCATCTTTCCGATGATAGTTTACCCCTTTTTCAGTTTGGATTGACTCTTTACAAAAAAAGGTACACTAGCATTGACTCGAAGAGTTCTCCATGGTATTATTTTATACTTTTTCGGGCCTCAGAGACTATATTTTATGAAAAATAAAATTTCATAGTCTTCTTGAGTTCCGTTCAGACTCTCTAAACAACATGAATAATGTCGAGATTCATTTCGTTGGACTCGTTAAATCAAACACTGAAAGACCATTTTTTGGGAATGAACCTCTCCTTTCTCAAGTTCGAAAAACATATGAGAATGGACTTATCTAATGATAAGCTGAAACGAGTATCTTTTACCCTCTTTTAACACATTAAAACATAAAGAGGCAGTCATATATCGTGATGGGGAAATTGAAAGAAGGGAACTATGTTTCATTTATAATAATGGCAGTTTTCTAGTCACCTTTGAACACGCAACCTGTATGCATTTCATTAAAATAATAGGGTATTGAACATGTCTATGAGTTGATCCACTTTCATGAGTCATGTTACTCCTTTGAGTCTTTTCAAATAATGCATCGTCCAACATTGCATTATGTCTCGATATCTGCCTCGCCAAGTCATTGCTGCCAAGTCTTTGTTCGTGCCACCCAATGTTCAAAGAAAAGTTGTGTTGAGAGTTACCCTCTATAGTAAAAAATACCTTTTATGTTGTGTCAATTACCTTTGAGTCAGTCCGATGGTTTATTCATACTCAAAGTCCATAGCTTTGTTCTGAAATTCGTTTCGTTGATGTGGGTTTCATCATGACCCTCCTTCGACGAGACTATTCCTATCAACTTCTGCACACCTTCCATGAATTAGTCTTATAAAAAATTCAAACCCTTAAGATATGTATACCTCAATGACATATGTTCTCGCTTTCGAAAATAGGTTTACATCATTGAACTTTGATCAAAATATTCAACCAATTTTTCGACGTCAATCCATCTATTCACATTCGAAACAATGTATTGGGGTATCTTAGGAATCATTAACATTAATGGTGATATCCATCGCACTCGTTAACGGTTTTCATCATTGACCGATAACCAAGTGGTTTCTACCATGTTCGACTTCAAGAAATTTATTCATGTGGATAGAATTGTACTTTGTTGAAGATGAGACAAAGACCCTGGGTGTCTGTTGAGCATTCATTGCTTTCCCTAGGTTGTGATGGATTATTTGTATGAGTCATAGTATGGATCCACATTTGTATGTTTGTGTCTATGCTCATATTTACATCTATATTACATAGATCTACATTGTATGTCTTGTATCTATGTCCCAATTTTAGTCTTCTTCATGGATCTACATTGTATCTTAGTAGCCATGAATGTTTATATCTCACATCGATCTGCATTGTATTGGTCAAAAGCCATGTTGTGAGTCATATGGATATGTAACAAA
Source organism: Pseudotsuga menziesii (assembly GCA_001517045.1). Taxonomy (NCBI): domain Eukaryota; kingdom Viridiplantae; phylum Streptophyta; class Pinopsida; order Pinales; family Pinaceae; genus Pseudotsuga; species Pseudotsuga menziesii. Next base: position 109,458 of record LPNX010244746.1, read on the forward strand.
GTGTAAATGTACTGCAGGATGACCATGGTGGTTGATAAGTTTTGGTCTTTGGACTATTTCCTCGAAGTGATAACTTGTTCTTACAAATCCTTTTTCCTATCCTTTCCCTCTAGCCTCATGATTTGGGGGGAATTTGGTTACACCTAATTCTCGTCAACACCATGTTACATGATAAGTATCTCATTATTTTCCTTAAATTCCTCAAATATTGAAGTTGAAAATGAGTTGAGAAGACTATTAGTTTAAGCCACCACCACACTTTACCTGTGTGCAACATGCGGCACCCATCCTAGCAATGCATTTTCTCCATTTACAAAGAGCGGTGCCACATCCTACATCTCACTTAAAAGTAGTGATGCTCCCTTAGCACCGTATGTTTTCCTTAGACAACGCATGATGCTCGAATTAGTGGATTGCAGCAGTTAGGCATCTTAAATTGTATAACTCCAAGTGTAATGTCCCTATTATGTAGCCTTAATTGTTCTGATTATGAATTTGTATTGTACTTGCTTCTGGTGAGGAGCTCAAGGCCAAGGCCCCACCAGAAGCAAAACCATACAGCTTATACAAGTTAATTACCTAAGTGATAAGCTTAGGAGACTTAAGTCTTCAATGAAACCTAATGATGTGGGACTAAGCCCACTAGGGCTAAAGGCGAATGGTTAGAGAGCCCCATTTTGATGTCATAATTTGACACATCATATTGATTATGACGATACTAGAAATAGGGATTCACCCTACAGGGGGTTTTCTATTCCACTGAAAATTATCCCGACTAAGATACCATGGCTTAGTTACCCAACCCGGTTATGTTGCGATCCTTATGGCGTCGACACAAAAGATAAGGAGTTAAAATGGAAATTAAGAGTGTCATCCCATTTAATAACTAAGGGGTGATATACCCTCCATCTAGACTTTTATATATATATATATATATAAACCTATATTTAACATATATTGGATAAATAGATGGAGTTAATTAGACATATATATATATATATTAAATGATGGTAGAGAATTACCCCGTTGGTGGGCATGATGCAAAAGATGGTTTGATTATATTCCTTTATAATCATTACAACGAGGAATAATCCTCAACACATAGGATAACCCTAGTTATAAACTAAATAAAGGGTGATTACTTTTTTATATAAAAAAAAGAGGAAACATTTATATAACATATTTTTTTTACATTTTAACCCTTCGATGACAAGTGGGGACGTGATGGCAAATTTTGCTCTCCAAGAATAAGTATGAGGTGAACAAAATACTTATTTCTTAATGAGCACATTAAGCATAAACTATTTTTGGCTGGACGCATGCCTCCATGGACTACGAAATCAAGGGGAAAACTGCCTCTACCAAATTAAGGGCATAATTTCCTCCTTAATTTGTGGGGCGTTACAAGTCAGTTGTGAGCACCGATTGAGGAAGGCGTTAAGCATTTTTCTGTAAAACCTTTTTATAAAGGAAATCAGCTTTCCATGCAAAATAGGGGGGGAGGGGAATCGCGGCGATATGTTGTTATTTACTGCTTATTGTGATATGATGTTTTTATCATTTAAGGAAGGAAGAGGGGGAGCTCAGCTTTGAAACCATATCTTCTCCTCATGTGGAGGGATATGAGTTTGGGGAGGGAGAGCTGAAACGACTCAGGTCGTGGTCTGCATCAATTGAAATTATGTCCATTAAAAATACTATTCATAGGATAGGTATCTGACTCGAGAATTAGTGGGGGTCTTGTGCATCTGCGTTTGCAGTTTTTCCATTGCGGACTGCGCGCGACCTGGAAGGTATTTTGGTACAGAATCAGAACCCCCACATTTTCATCTTATGCTTTGGTGAGTACCTTTCGGCTTATGTGTTGATCCATGCTTACATTCAAGTTTTCGACTGTCATTTCGGTAGCCGGTTGTTTCTTTGGGAATTGGATCTGTGTGTATTCTGGAATTCAAATCTACTGAAAAAATCTGGGCATCATATATCCTAGACGGTAGTGATATGATTTGAATTGTTATACTCATAAAAAGAGTAAGTTTTATCTCTGCACCTACTTTTGTAGATTCCGAACCCTTGGGCATCACATGTTCCAGACCGTATCCATGCGTGTGAATTCTTTTTACCTCTTCTTCTGTGTTACGGATTTCAATCTATTGATATTCAGATGCGTCATGTGGCCCAGATCATAGTTGTGTGTGTTTTTTGGAACCATATACAGTACCTTAGGCATATCCATGAAGAACCGCCTGTGTATTCTAGATTGAAATCCATGGGAGTCCAAAGGCATCACACGACTTAGATCACAACTGATGATGTCTTGAAACCCTATAATTTTACATTTGTAAATTGAATAAATACAGCTAACATTTCTTTTAATATTGGAACCCATAGGTATTCAAGAGCACTTACTTTCACATTGAAGGTCTCGGCTAAGTTTTGGCATCTCATCAAGATTTACCATTAATGTATTATCATTAAAATTAGTGAATATTATACAAATCACTAGAGCGGATGCCTAGAATGGATTTGTAGATGCCACGACTTAGTAGAAGTAGTAAATGTATTGAGAAGAAAAGGAAATGCAGCATGGAATCATAAGTTGAATTTATGTGCCTTGATTTCCCCTTGTGATGCCTTTTGTTTTTTTTTGTTTCATTGGAAGGAGCAAGTGATATGTTTAGCACGCGAGATGAGGACCCCCATTGAGGGAACTCCTAATGTTTGTTTCATGGTAACCTTAGCCACGATAGGGTAGTCATTACCGGGATAATAAAAAGAATGAGGGAAAGGGAATTTTATGGGTTTTCAAATGATAGTCATCTTGTTGTGTTGCATAGAGTATTGTTTTAAATGGATTACTTATCCGAGAACCCCTGATTGTTGTTAGAGATACTCTCATGAGAGATTCGATAAAGAGAACAAAAAGAAATGACAACAACAATGATGTTGCTGAATGTAACCATTTTAATGAATTTAAATGTCACGGGATGTGACAAGTTTGGTGGACGTAGCCCATAAATTGGGTGAACCACATACATTGGCGTACCTCTGATCCTTGTGTTTAAATGGTTAATTATTCTTTTTATTATTCTGTGCACTGGTCATTTCTATTCTACAATCTGGCACACAATTTAACACTATGGGAATAGTAAATGAAAAGGGTTGCTTGGTAACATCATGTTTTCTTGACGACACCCTAATATTGTTTTAAAAGGGCACTATGACAGAAGAAATTGCTTTGGGACTACACCTCCTAAAGTTGTTAATAATAAATGGAATTACACGTAAAAAATATTATTGAATGAATATTTCAAGGTTATGTTATTGATAAAAATAAAAATAAGCAAACTCTTAGTTTGAGGCTGCATATGAGTGTTCATTAAGGAAAAACATGTTTCTGTAAAATTGGGAAGGCATTCTAGATCACGAAGTTTGTGTTATTATTGTTATCAGCACTTGTAGCACATATGAAGTAACATTAAGTCGTGGTTATCGGATAAATCTTTCATTGAAATCTATTTTAAAGTATGGTTATAAAGATGAGGATGCATTCGAGTTTGTTTTATATTGTGGATTTATCTAAATGTGTGTGTGAGAATCATTCAACAAGGTTGTTGGATATCTTGATAAAGATATGAACTCTTTCAAATTAGCGATAGTTTGTGTGGTTGTATCGAAAATTTCAAGCGGTCCTTGAGAGGGACTTTGTTTTTTGTTTTGGGGACGCTACATCAACAAATTCTGGTTGGACATGCTTCAATAAAATATCATGTAAAATCTACCACTAACATGATCGACTCTTTTTGTAGTAATGGTGAAAACAAAACTTTTACCCATCTTTCACCCTTAAGGGCATTCAAGTATAGGAGGTATGCTGCAATAGGTGATGCCTCATCGATACATTTTATGTGCCTCATCTCTATCTTATTTGAGTTTGTGATATTGAGTTTTATTTCTAAGTGGAATATTAATGAACAGGACGATTTTTCAAGGTAGAACTACATGATTGCAAGTAAGGTTTGAATGCATTATATGTTTGATGGCTATCTTAGGTCATTGTTATAAAAGTGTGTTTAATGAGGAAAATGCACAAAAAAATTGGCCATAAATTATGATCTAATATAAGTGTGTGTGGTTGAATTGAGAGTATAAGTTTCGTTTGATATAAAAATTGTTTTATTGACTTGGGGGCTGTCACAAGGATGTTCTGTTAATTGATATACAAGGTGTTATCATTCAAAAGTCTTAAGGCTAGTTGTTCAAGGCATAAAAAATTCTTCGCATAGCATTATTTTTCGTTCTTATAAACATAGGTACTTTACATTTGATATGAAATTTCTTGCAAAGTTTGTCACTAACAGGTTGGACCCCTTTGTAGTAATAACGAAAACAGAAAACTTTACCCTTTTTCCCCATATATTGGGATCAAGGGCTAAGAGGGACATTACATATGGTATCAGAGTCGAAGTGACAACACTCAGGCATATTTTTGGCTCAACATGAAGTTGGAGAGTATGAACATGTTTCAGACTAACTGGCATAATAATTTTGTGGATGCATGGCAATGACAAACGAGGGAACTGAGTTATCCAAGCGGGCCTCAAGGATCGAATGGGTTGAGTAAAGAGGATAAAAAAAATGAATATTATGGTAAGGTATGTTATCACTTTAACCATGGCCAGAAGTGGGAAAGTAGTTCTTACATGTTTACACCTAAATGGGTAAAATGTAAATCACAAGGTATAGTCAGGAATCTAAATATGGAAGGGATAGAGATGAAAAGGTAGTAAGGTAAATAATAATTTGGCCGCTTGAGTCATTTATGATGAAGGGGTGAAATGAAAGTTGTGTCCTACAACTTTTATGAAGTCTCATATGTTGGTTTAAGCAAGTTCCTTTAGTTTTATTCATGTCTGCACTAACCATGAAACTCTTCCCAGATAAATTAATTGAAGACAACTGTGGGTGAATTGACGAACAAGTCATTATAAGCGAGATAAGTACCCTTTTTATGGTTCTTAAATACAACTCAAGTACAGTTAACAATTGGTGAAATAAGGTCTTAGTAAGTACAAGATGTGTTTATGTAGGACCCTTACAATAAAGTGTTTGGACTACCAAAAGAATATGCTTGTCCATTTTGAATTTGGGGAGAATGACCCAATTAAAATAAACGTATAAAAAGAGACCAAATATATTTAACCCCATTGGTTTATGTTAAGGAGAACAATTTCCCATTTTAACGTATAGACTACCCTCGACTTTTCAAAAGTACTAGAGATGATGTCCCTTAATAGAATTTGAGTGGCATATCATAACTCCATCTCCATCCATGATGTTGTAATACATGTTATTTTAATATGACAAACTGTTGTTACTAGCGATACTCTCATATAATGGACATTGGTTAACATAATTACAATGCAATTAATGGTCGCTGAAAGCTATTTGAAGAAAATTAATGACTCCTTAGAATATCAAGCAAATATTACCGGAAAAGGAACTTGGTAATTTTAGGGTTGCCTTGTGAAAACAATTGAAATGGTTTGAAAGAAAATGCAATGAATGCCTTCCAAAGTTAGACTACTCTGGTCCATATTGAATTGTCTGTTTATAAAATTGAAGTACCTTGGTAGAATAAAAGGAGTATGGAAAATATAAGCAACTTAATGGATTAAACTCGATGAGGTATAACTAGAATCGAAAGGGATTAGAGATAAGTGGTAAATAGTCTTTTTCACAAAACTATAACATGGCAGGAAATCTTTTCATTTATTTGTTGGAAAGAATTTTCTCTCTAATGGTTATGTTATATGTACTAACAACTCAATTGTAGGTTGATGGTAATTTTTGTGAAAACATGAAGGTCTGTGATGTTACTACTGTAAAGGGATCACGTTGAATATCTGGAATGTTACCATTGCTGAATTAAGGAAGCATGACATTGATTGATAAAACGATCGATTTGAGACAAGGTGAAGAGTATCCTCTTAAAAACCTTAATTACGAAATTAATAAGGTTGTCATGCATAGGTAATTTTCCGGTACATCAAGGTGGATGTTATCAAGGGGTAAGTACATCCCACACATACTTTGATTATTATAACAAGTATGCATAGGAATAGAGACATGAGATATGCGATGCATCATGGCTGCAATTTATGAAGAAAATCATCATTCTCGAACTCTAAAAATTTTACCATGATAATTGTGACCTATTACTTGTCTATGAGAATTGTTGTGGGTCGATTGAGGAAAAATGGTATTTTAAGCCTACTGCTAACCTCAATGAATATTATCCAGGCAAAAACATTTACCAGTATATGCATAGTTGGCTACAAAGGAGGGTTCCTATCCAAAAAGATGAGTCCTGTTGATATTTATACTATTCCTCTAAAAAGATACTAATGGGCAGATAGAATTAGAGATCGCTTAATATTATTACCTCTCTAAACTTATCACTCATTATTGTCATGTAAGATTGAAGTTTCCCTTCACTCGTAACTATCCCAAGACATATGAGTAAATATGTTCGATTTCTATTAGTATTGAAAGTGATATACTAATGGTGCAGTGTTATGCAAGGAATTCTATCAGCTGGTATTGACGGTTAGTAAAATATATATATATATATATATATATATATATTCACTGGCTTAAATCATGGGGTTAGAAATGGGTGATGTTTCTACTTATTATAAATTGTCAAATTTTGAGGTTTTATAAACCAAGGATTAACTGTGGATTATGATGTTTATATACTGACATTGCAGAATTTTACCTAGAGCATAACCGTGGCCATGATCCACGTACACTATGGTATATAAGTCCACTTGCATATACAAGTTGCGGTCAATTGCTCAGAAAATGAGTACGGATTTATTTTGGATGATTCACGGAGTGGTATGACTCATAAACGATGGTAAAATCGATGCAACTTGTGAAATGCTAATGATTAATTAATGAAATTATGGTTTATCGATGAATGATTTGACTAACCATGTAGCCGATTCAGTAAATTCATGCTAAGCACCAAGGAGTGTGCGTTAGAAATGGTCATGGTTAAAATCTATACTGAATATGAACAAAATAAATAAATTAAAAATTAAAAAAATGGAATGTCGTGGGAGCACCATGGTATTAGGCAAGTGATTTCTGTGTGAGCACATTGGTGTTAGGCATATATGCTGTAGGAGCACAATGGTGTTAGGCAAACGATTGTTGTGTGAGCACATTGGTGTTAGGCATATGGTGTGGCAAATGACCTAGGAAAAAATTGGGACATCTGAAAGACAAGACGATGTTTGATGTCACTGAGGGGAAAAATTTTAACTAGTGGTTAAAAGGGAGAGTAGCCTCAAAAATTTTTTTAAGTCCACACAAGAAAAATTGGAAAAGGAACTCAAGCGAGATTTCGGAAAACAAAACGAACATAAAATGTGTTGACAAAATTTCCAAGTAACTATTA
>LPNX010244747.1:5054-88059 GCA_001517045.1 Pseudotsuga menziesii
GGTTTCCATATTCATCTACAAGGAAGAATTTGTGACATGGAGATACATACTAAATCAGCATAAAACTATGTTTCTTTGAGCAGTATGGGTGAAAAATAGAAGACTACAAATCAATGATAAGTTAGGGATAATCTTCATTATAAAAGGACTTTGGGTAGGTAGAACAGGGCATCAATTCATCCTCCATCGGAGTCCTTCAACCATTCCTCTCGCTCCCCTTCGTTTGTAGGTCTCAAAATATTTACTTTGGGAACAAAGTACTTATACAGTTCGATCAAAGCCATCAGCTGTGTAAGATGCTGAAAGTAAGGATATTGTTTCATGTTTCACTTTTGTTGTCAAAAGGAATACTGAAATTTTTTTGCTCTCTTTTGACTGTATTGTTTTTGTAAGAGACTTGTATTGTTCTTGTAAAGTCGTTTATTTTGTGCTTGTAAAGCCGTTTAGTTTGTTTTTCTCTCTTTTGATTGTATTGTTTTTTGTACGAGACTTGTTTATACAGTGTATTTAACGATTATTTTGGATTTATTCTTCTTATTATAATAGAGGATACAACTATTGGTTCACAATTATTCCAATCACAAGAATTAAGAAATGCGTAGAATTCTGAAAATCACAAAGTCAACAGAATCATGTGTGAAATCACATGAAGAAACCTCTTATAGAATACAATTAAGAAAATACGAATCAACTCTCATTTCATGGAAAAGGTTGCCACACACACACACACACACACAAAAAAAAGTTTTGGGGGTGGAATTTGAATAAGAATAATTAGTATTTAAAAGAAATTAGTTACACAAATCCATGTGCTTTAGTTAATTATTTACACACACACACACACACACACACACACACACACACACACACACACACACACAAATATATATATATATGAGTTTTGGGGTGGAATTTGAATAAGAATAATTAGTATTTCAAAGATATCATTTACATAAATCTTTTATGGTTTATGTCATTTTATAACATTGATTTATGGTTTATCTTTCATATTATAATATTGTTCATCTTAGTTTATTTTGCTCTCTTTTTATTTTATAGTTTGTAAATCTGTTTATTATATATATTTATATATTTAAATGTTTTAATGATGAGAGGGTTGCATGTTTGGATTTTGTTGTTGATAGTTTAAACTTAATATAATTGTATATAACATTTGTTTTGGCCTCCGAAGGTTGCACCCCTCTAGAGGTGAGTGAATTTTGCTTCATGCAATAGCCTGCATTTTCTCTCCTGTTCTTTTTCTTCTTCATGCAAATCGTACCAATTTAGAGGCCAAACTCTCTGCCAAATTTAGAGATTCTCCCAAATTTAAATTGTATAAAATTGCGAAAAGAAAAATCAAAGTTCCGATTTCCGCATTCCGCAATGTGGAAAGCGGAAATCGGGAAATAAGATAAAAAAATATGAGACAAAGACTTTTCCAATTTCCGCATTCTGCACTGCAGAAAGCGGAAGTCGGAAATACATAAAACCTTTTGGCTTTTTGCTTTCCAATGCGGAAAGGGGAATACTGTTTTGAAATTCTGATGTTTCAATGGTTAAATTTGATGATAAATTATGGCTTTATCGCTTTTATGTTCTTCATTAACAATATTATAACTAATTATTATAATTATAAATAATTCATCAAAGATCTAATTTGAATTATTGTAAGATAGATTATTAACTATGTTTTTAATCATACTAATCATTATTATTTTTATTAACTATTTTTTTGTTTTTAGGGTTACAATTTATTAATTTATAAATGATTTCACAAAATGAATTCACAAATATGTTTAAGGAATTAGATTTTATCATTCTGATTTGAGATTTTTGAATTATTGAGTAATCTAAAGCCAAATGGTTCCTACTTTTGCTATGTTTGTGCACTATCACCTCTCTGAAATATTTTAACATTTGTTCTGTAAATATTATAACGTAAATAACTATTTAATCTGTAGAATTTGGTGATTGAAATTTGGAATGGACGAGTACATTGATTTATTAAATGAGAATAAAGTATTGGATAAAGGCTTAGATTATGACATAAGAAGGCTTAAAATTACAGACTCCAAGCATGTATGCAACACAATGCATCGTTTCAAAAGCTTGTATTCATAATTATAAGTTGATTTAAAATATATACAAACTTATTTGTTTATTTAAAAAGTATTTAATTACTTGAAGGGTTGATTTATTAATATTATTATTGTTTTCTTGATTATTTGTTATGTCAATTTTTTTAGTATATTATTTAAATTATGAGGTCTACCTCAATGTGTTGCAAATCCCTCTAAAATTTGAGTTTATCGTGCTCTAAAGTAATTTAGATCAGAAATTCACTTCTCAAAGAATGGGGAGGTTATCATATGTCGAAAGCAATATAAAGTGTTTAAATTGAAAAACATTTTGCAGAAAACTTTGTAAAAATAAGAAAATAAAAATAAAAATTCAAGGTGGAATAAAACTTAATAAATGAGCTCTTGTGGGGACAATTAAACTTAGTTGTGGCTTCTCTTTGTAAAATTAAGCAAAAAGGTAAACTATTCAATGTGGAATAAAACTTAATAAATGCGCCCTTGTGCGGACAATTAAACTTAGTTGTAACTTCTCTTCATTGAATTCAATGAAGTTTAATTTGAACCTTGTGCAGAAGATTAAACTTAGTCACGACTACTTTCCATTGAAGTCACATATCCCAACTAATTTATTGAAATGAAGTTCATTTATTTATATATGATAATATTAATTTAAACATTTTTTTTTAAATAAGAGAGTAACCTTAAATTAATGCTTGGGATAGAACCACAGTACAATATTCATAGGCATTGCAAACTTCATCTTAGCTCTGGGAGACCAGACTATAAAACAAAGTCTAAGTTATGACGATGCTTATAGCAATTTTGGAGAAATTAACAAAAAATTGGGAATATTGTCTAACTTTGATGAATCTAAAAACAAATTCAACTGAGCCTAATTATAATAATTAGTTATAATATTGTTAATGAAGAACATAAAAGTGATAAAGCCATAATTTTTCATCAGATTTAACCATTGAAACATCAGATTTTCAGAACAGTATTCCCCTTGCGGAAAGCTGAAAGCGGAAAGGTAAATTGATAATCAAATTATCAATTTACCTTTCTGCTTTCCACTTTAAGCAGAAAGGTAAATTGATAATCAATTTATCAATTTACCTTTCCACATTCAGATTTCTAATGCGGAAAGCGGAAAGGTAAATTGATAAATTGATTATCAATTTACCTTTCCGGATTGCGAATAAAAAGTATACAACAATTTTACTATAATCAGTACCTAGAAATCAAATAAATGATGGGTGTATGTGACATATTTTTGGCCACGCTCGCCTGCAAAGACCCAATCTTGTTTTTGAAGAGCGATGGTTCAACCCGAAACTAAATCCTATCTGTTTAGTTAGCATAAAACATTTATTTTCATAATTTTATTTTATGCATCCATTGATCCCTAACTCTATCAATTTAAAAGCGAATCAACCAAGGAGAAAGAAGAGGAATTCAGAGCAGAATATAATCAACGCCCATTAATTTTTGTTATTAGCCAGAATAACCAAGGAATGTAATATAATATCAATAAAACTGGAGCAGGCTCACTCATGCTAGAACACTTGCACTTCTAATAAAAGTAAAAATTCATCATTTAGTGTTCACAAGAACATTAAGGTCTATGGGAATTTAAGATGACAGATAAAGAATTGTGACAATCATTAAACTTAGTCTTAACCCGTCCCTTGACTGCTGCCCTGTCTAATATTCACAACTCATGAACAATATCCTATCTATAACACTCTCTAGATTACCAATAATATGGCCGCTATAAAGGAAAACATCTGAACCTCAGCGTCCTGATTGACAGAGGTCCCAACACAATAAAATCCACTTAGAAGACCACAGGCAAACCTAAAAGTATGCCAACCTAGAACAGTATACTTGGACCTAATGTGTTCAAAAAAATAATCTTCGGACATGAATAGGGTATCTTGGACAACGAAAGAAATAAGAAATGCACATTACAGAAAAATCAGAAAACAATGGGAAAACAACAAACTTAAAAGCACTTTATCCATTTGAGGAATAAGCCAAGGGAAAAAATCATGTCATTCATTAAAAAAACACTACCAATTCCTGTGAAGTGAAAGAAGATAAGTAATGTGCATACCTTGGAAGCTTCAACCCATTTGTTAGCTATGAATTCGAGATGGGGGCGCAGTTTGGCATGATTAAATATCATCTCTTATTTTTTCTGCAAGAAGTATATTATATACTCGTGATTGTTAAGGACCTTCGTGACCACACCCATTATTTTCATAAGCATCAACTTCCTCATACAGAATAAACTGATATTTACTCTGCTCCGGAGAACATGGCCGTTAAAAAATTCAAAGCATTGCGTGGTTAATTCGTGTACTGGATATGGTGGTCTCGTAAGATGAAAATCATTCAAACTAAACATGTTCAGCCTGCGGTTGTAGCTCACCTTGTAATCAGAAAATCGAAGGAATATCAGAGCTCTTCTAAAGACAAAAAGCAATTGCCAAAAAAATTACTATGTAAGAGCGAGGAGTCATTCTTTTGCGATCATTTAAGCTTTTTCGGACTGGTCTTTCTCAAAATAGTGCTGATCAGACTTTATAAATTTTATTTTCTCCTATTTAAGGTCTATGGCGAAATTAAATACATTTGATCAAATTGTATAGTCGTGCATTTTACAAAAATTGTTTTGCAAAAAAAAATTGTTATTTGTGAGCTATTCCATGCCATTCATGGCGTCAATATTTAGTGTTCATTATAAATTTATAATATTCTAAGGACCCGGTAAGCATTTTTCACGAGGGGATTATGTTTGTGTTGCTTCCCAGCTCCTGATGTTCTTTAAGAAGTGAATTTCTAATATAAATTACTTTAGAGAAGGATAAACTCAAATTTTAGAGGGATTTGCAACACATTGAGATAGACCTCATAATTTAATAATATACTAAAAAACATTGACATAAAAAATAATCAAGAAAACAAAAATAATGTTAATAAATCAACCCATTCAAGTAATTAAATACTTTTTAAATAAACCAATAAGTTTGTATTTATTTTAAATCAACGTATAATTATGAATACAATATTTTAAAATGGTGCACTGTGTCACATACAGGATTGGAGTCTTAATTTTCCACCTTCTTCTATCATAATCTAAGCCTTTATCCAATGCTTTATTCTCAGTTAATAAATCGATGTACTCATCCATTCCAAATTTCAATCACCGAATTCTACATATTAAATAGTTATTTATGTTATAATATTTACACAATGAATGTTAAAATATTTCAAAGAGGTGATAGTGCAGAAACATAGCAAGAGTAGGAAGAGTTTGGCTTTATATTACTCAATAATTCAAAAATCTCAAATCAGAATGATTAAAACTGATTCCTTGAGACATATTTGTGAATTCATTTTGTGAAATCATTTATAAATTAATTAATTGTAACCCTAAAAACAAAACAAAAAATACATTATATAACCATTAATATCTCCCTCCCTCCAAATATCCTGGAGATTTATACCAAACAACAAAAATACAACCTTGTAAATGGCTGAAGTTAAATAGTTTTCCTTTGTGCAAAACACACTTAGAACAACACACGCGATTAGGTTCATTAGCTCAGACCATAAAAAAGGGATAAAATAATACGAACATAAAGAATAAAGCCTGAGCATTTTCAGAATGTGTATTTAACCGATCAACTCCATGCTGCCTTCTTCGGTCCCTGCAACAAAGATTATGGAACACAATCAAAGGGGCACCACTGAGAGCAACGTCTCCGATCTCTTCCAAATCATGGTGAACAATTGTTACAGTTGAGATAAGAAAAGAACATACCAAGTACATTTTTAAAAGAAAAGTGATTAATTTGTTCTTAATATCTTGTTGTTAGTAGAGAACCATTCCAAGAAACACATCCTGCAAATCTACGGTTAGGTTTCTCTTCGCAGCATCAGCGAGCACCGGTTTCAATCGATTCTCCACTGTTTCAGACATGCCTCCGACATGAATTGATGAAAGTTCCATGAGTTGAAATGAAGGTTGGCTATCTTTCTCTGCTCCCTCCATTGCTCGAAATCCGCATTGAATATTCCATCGCCTAGCAAATCATGAAACTCCTCGTAGAAATCCTGGCACTTGGGGAAGTTGGAGAAGTTTTCTTTCAAAATGTACTCGAGGATCTCTGGATTGCAACACACGATGGCGTTGAGGTTTCTCCGCCATGGACCCCTGAACACATGTATCCCTCCGTTGTCTCTCAGTAGATCTACACCCAAATCATATAAGCGGTGCAGGTTGAGTAACAAAGATGGCAACATACCAATCACTGGCCATCTTAGAGGTTCCTTTGAATTTCTTTGTGATAATATATTGAGAGCCATCAAGAAACCTACTATCATACCCATCTCCATCCATGTAAATGCTTCCATACTACCCAATATTAATGCTCATAACCTCAGTAGCTTCTCCTCCATGACCACATACCTAAATAACCGAAGCCGTAAAAAAAACACACCAAAAGAAGTGTCTGCATCCTCATGAAATGAAGGATTTAGTAGTGGGGCGGTGCATTGAAAGCCTGACCTTCGACTAACTTGTGAAGCAAGCCACTCTTTGGTACAATTTGAGTAACAATGTCTTGCTATAAAATATGGCTGATTTGAGTGACAATGTCTTTTTCTTCTTCCCGCAAATTGTACCAATTTAGAGGACACAATCTTCGCCACATTTAGAGGCAGACCGATCAGAAATAACGCAGAGGGAGTTTAAAATAAGGATGGAATTGACAGAGGAAGAAGTTACGTGAAAAGAATATGAACAGACAGAATAAAGCCTGAGCATTTTCAGAACGTGTATTTCACCGATCAACTCCATGCCGCCTTCTTTGGTCCCTGTCGGATCACGGGATATAATTACCGAAAATTTTAACCATGGGCGTGCTGTACCTACCAAAATATTCTTAAATAGTTACTTTGTAAAAGAAATTTTAACCGAAAATTTTAACCATGCACATGCTGTACCTACCAAAATATTCTTAAAAAGTTACTTTGTAAAAGAAATTTTAACCATGGGCATGCTTCCTGCAACAGCCTGCATTTTCTCTCTGGTTCTTTTTCTTCTTCATGCAAATCGTACCAATTTAGAGGCCAAAATCTCCTCCAAATTTAGAGGTAGACCGATAAAAAAGAACATAGAGTGAGTTTAAAATAAGGATGGACTTGGCAGAGGAAGAAGTTACACGGAAAGAATACGAACAGACAAAATAAAGCCCGATCATTTTCAGAATGTGTATTTAACCGATCAACTCCATGGCAGATCACGGGATATAATAACTGAAAATTTTAACCATGCACGTGTTGTACCTAAACTCGCTAATCAGCAGGGGACATGTGTTAGAATGTTAATGGCCAGGGAGACGAGGAATCTTTTGAGACTGTGTCTCCATTGTGAAAACGCCTACGGCGTAAAAATATATTATTCAAATACATATTGCAAGAAAGTCTATTGCAATAAATGTTTCATTATAAATTCTATTTAGGATGTAGTTTAATGGTTCACCATATAAACAATTTAGATTCAAATTTTGTAGGTGTAAAATATTTTTTGCATATGTATAAGGGATGTGTACGGAAGTTACTTGACTTTTCAAAATTGCTTGGAAGGGGTTACCATACAAAAAATTTAGATTGAAATTTTGTAAGTCTATAATATTTTGTGTATTTGTGTCACCTCTTGATTTGGTTTCATTCCGCCATTAAAAAGTTTAACACATGATTGACAGAGCAGTTTAGTTTAAATGATCCTTATTAATATATTTTTCATATATGACAAATGCTCATTAGTTCGATGCGTTAGTTTGAGTGGTTGAGTGCTCTAAATTACAAGTAGGAGGTCATGGGCTCAAGTCCTTAAGTTGACTACCTCTATAAATATTATGGACCTCACTTTATATCCCTACCCAATTAGAATACCAAAACTATGACCAAGTAATTTAAATCGATTACTATCCTTGAAATGAAAATAATACTTAGAAGATTTTATATGTATTTCAAAATATAAAATTAAATATTAAAATAATTAAATACATTTAGCTACTAATATACAAGAACATAACTCTTACATACATAAATATTAAAAAAAAACATATTTAATAAGATAAATTTATTTGTTATATAATTAATTATTAGTAAACTTAACAAATTAGAAAAATAAATAAAAATATAAAATATAAATATAAATATACCTTTCACGAGGATGAAAATGATTTCTAAATTAGACATTTAAAATTTAGAAAGCGACATCCCTTCGACCAGTTACAGACTAAAATAAAGCAATGGATATTATTAATGCATCAACCTCACACAAATTAAACAAATGAAAAAGGAAAAGAAAAAGAGACAGGGATGTATGTTCTCATATGTTATAATATATCTATGCTGATAAATAATTAGCAATTGTACCTAGGGGTGCAATAAAAGAACGCCGTGTTGCAAGTTAAGCAAGGAGATGTAGACATATACAAAAAGGAAGACAATTTGAAGTTTAGATACAATATTTTAAAGACATTATATTCCTCACATAATTGACCATTACATTATCCGCATTTCAAAAGTAATCATGAAAATTATTCTTCTCTCATCCAAATGATAATGGATTGTTAGTTTTTGTAGTTCTTATGTTACAATCAAGCAACATTCCATAAATCTATGGATCTATCTACTAAATAAATAAAAATATTTCAAATTTATAAAGAGAAACAATAAATAATTTATTTATACATTCCTACATACCTACATTACATACAACGCAAGAAAGGAGATGTATAAAAATATATTATAGAGAATGGAATCTATTCTATAATCACATATTTTACCATCCTAACAAATGGTATTTGTTTATTGGGTTCATTAAATATATAATAATTATAATATAGTTTTCCTATTACTAATATAGGTCATTCAATTACTCATTACAGATTCATCAATCCATAAATACATTTCAAAAAATTTCAATGAATGATAGGTAAATTATTTCACACATATTTATGTTGAGGCTTAAATTAGATTTAGTTGCAGAAAATTCAAAGAACATACACCACTATGGGATTAGATTGTAGCTAAATTAAACGTTAAATTATGCTCTTTGTTTTTTCTTTTATCTTTTCAACACAATTACATAATCTCAGGAAAAGAGAAGAATATTAAGGAGTGTATATATTCGTAAACTATATATATATATATATATATATATATAATTTTCAATTATTCATTTTCCAAATAGTTTCGATATCAAATTTTTGGTTGCCTAACTTGTTTTATATTTATTTTAAAATTAAGGGTTTCAATGAATGGGTAGATTTAAACCAATATGGAGAATAGTTTATCGCGACAAATTATCTTTACGGTTATTTGTGTGAGAAATTCCCCCTCACTCCCATTCAAAAACATCACAATAAAAAAAATACAAAAACCAAATTCCCCATCATTCCCATTCAACAGAGCCGAGAGACTTTTCCTTTTCTCGAGATAGCTTGCTCTTAATGTAATCCGGGCACGACCTTTTGGATTGGGGTGTGGGGGATCGATCTCAGTACCATCAAGAGATCATCAATCAATCACATGCCTAGCAACAAAAGAAAAGATGTTTATGCATGCTACTCCCCTAGTAGTGGTACTGGAAGAAGAAATCCATAACATTTGGCAGTCCCTTAGCTTGGCGTCTCTGATATTGAAAAGAAGAAATCCATAACATTTGGTAGATTTTCGATTATCCATAATCATAACCAGTTTTTGTTAGACTCTAGTTTTTGTTAAAATAATTTATTAGCTTCCCTTTTTTCGAATCTGAGATGTCCTTTAGTTCAAAAAAGAAAAAAAGAAAAAATCATGACACTTACGGAGGAGGAGGAGTTGGCGGCTATCACAATTACATTTTATAATATACTAGTCCTCCTTAGTAAGTCATATGACACCTTTGGATCAATGTAATACAGGTGATTATCACTCTAACATCTATGTTTGAGTAACAGGAGGTGTGTGAAATGAAACCATTTTGATTAATACTCTATCTTTTTAAAAGAATAAACAAATTTTTGTGTATATTTATTTTAAATTTTGGGTAAATTTTTTTTAGTTCCCAATATTTAGGATAAACACTTCATCCAACTTCATCCATCATCAAGGGAGAACTAGTAAAATGTTTACCATTCCCAATATTTAGGGTGAGCACTTCACTCATCATCAAGGGAGTTTTGCAGAAAGATAAAACCAGTTTGTTTCTCCTTGATTATGGTAATTGTTCACCCGTTATCAGGGAAGAAACTTAAACAAACTATTTCTCTTTAAATATAAAACATTGATACACATTTCACCCAAACAAATGATCTTCAAATATAAATTTTCACCCAAACAAATGATCTTCAAATATAAATTTTACCTGTTGCATATTCAGTTGTGAATGCAACTACATTTTCATAGAGAGCACACATATATATGAAACAGGGTCACCCAACATAAAAATGTAAACACAAAAGGTCTCTAGCTCTTTACTATAAATAAGACAACACACAAAATGTCGGTTTCTACTGAAAATCATGAAAACAGTGTGCAAATGAAACATATTTTTGAAAAAAAAAGCAGATGAATGTAATGAACCCGACTAGAAATAAAAGCATGCACAAAAGAGTATCATTAACCCAACTAAGAGAGTTGAAGCGCAAGTTCAGCCATTCATGGAAAGTAATGTATGGACAACATACATTTTCATAGTATATGATGATTCTACTTAGGGATTTGTGGCAAAATTAATTCTCACCTCCCGATTGTAAACCTGCGCAGGAAACCATAATTTGCCACTTTCCAAGTCTGAATACATACTCACAAAGCATTCATTCAACTTCCAATACTGATTTGTCATTATGTCTTGAAAATGACGAAATACATGTAAGAGGAAGCATCCACAAGCATGATGGCATGTAGCTCCGATTCAGGATCCTTGCATTCTCCCCTTTCACCATCTACTCCCAGGCAGTAAAAGCAGTCGGCCCAATAATTTTACCCCAACGGTCATAAAACAGGGGCTCCCATATTTCATCGCTCCGACATTTCACTCTCAGATTTTTGCATGTTTGAGCTAATTGGCATAGAGATTGTGGGTCATATTGATAGTTGAAAAAGTTAACTTTGTGACAAAATTCACACGAGCACTTGGCATCCATCCACGAGCTCTCCTCTTGCATGACTCCCTCCCAGCATGCATGCAGTTCACGTGACATCCACATGAGCACCTGACATCCATCCACGAGCACCTGTGGGAGGTAAAGATACACTACAAGAGACAACCTACCTCTGGCATTCAATTTTTCCACCCATTTCTTTCATCGATAGTTTGGAGTCGTGGTTGCTCAATGCCCCCTCCTCACTCCCCAACCTGAGCAGCCCTCTGGAGTGACGGATACACAGCCCACCCTTTTGCCCTTCTCTCTGCGCGAGCAAGTCATTAGTGGAAGGTGATTTGCAGTTTTCTCATCACCATGAATACACAACCCACACCATGAATACGCTTTTGTGAGGTGATTTGCAGTTTTCTCATCAATTTTGTGTAGTTACAATTTTGGGGTGTTGAAGATATGTTTGCCAGATCCATCACTCGTTCATAGAGGGTAGATGATGACAAAGAAGCTCTCATATGGGCAGCTCTGGAGAAGTTTCCCACCTATAATATGCTGAGGACCAGTATCATGCAAACTTTTGTACTGGATACTCAGACGAATATCGATGATAATAATAATAAGATGGTTCACACTGAAGTGCATGTTCGGAAGCTTGGAATGATGGAGAAGCAGGCTTTCATTGAACATATCTTTAAGGTGGCAGAAGAAGATAATGAGAAGTTCTTGACGAAGCTCAGGAATCGTGTAGACAGGTGAGTTTATGTGTTTCTGTATTTGACACCCATACTGAGTTTCCAATTTCAATTCCCAAGGTAGCAACAACTCATATGGTGATTTGATTGAAAACTTTCATTGAAGCTTTTGCCATGCAGAGCTCACATAAATTATGTTTGGACATTGTTTGTAGAGTTGGTATTCAGCTTCCAACTGTAGAAGTCCGATTCGAACACTTGACAGTTGATGCAGAGTGTCACGTGGGTGGCAGAGCTCTTCCTACACTATGGAATACTATTATTAACTTGTTCAAATCCTTAGTAGGCATGACAAGACTGTCACTTAGCAAGAAGGCAAACCTCACAATTCTGAAGGACGCTAGCGGAATCCTCAAACCATCCATGGCCAAAACCAGCTAGAACTGCAAGCACGACAACGAGATACTGACTTCGTTCACTTCTTCCCTTCATGGCCATGTCGACTTCGACCACCGGAGCGGCAACAAGAGCTTTCGGACGACAGAAGTCCATACTGGTCGGCGGTTTTACCTTTTTCAATGGCGCTGCTGTCAATGTAGAAATGCTGGGCTTTGGTGTGGGTTTCACTAGTCAAGTAAGCTCAAGCTCATCTCTATTCAGACTAATTAAATACATTTAGCTACTAATATACAAGAACATAACTCTTACCTACATAAATATTAAGAAAAAACATATTTAATAAGATAAATTTATTTGTTATATAATTAATTATTAGTAAGCTTAACAAATTAGAAAAATAAATAAAAATTTAAATATAAATATAAATATACCTTTCACGAGGATGAAAATGATTTCTAAATTAGACATTTAAAATTTAGAAAGGCACATCCCTTCTACCAGTGACAGACTAAAATAAAGCAATTGATATTATTAATGCATCAACCTCACACAAATTAAACAAATGAAAAAGGAAAAGAAAAAGAGACAGGGATGTATGTTCTCATATGTTATAATATATCTATGTTGATAAATAAATATATTCTTAGTACTCAAAGTCGCCTACGAGATAAAAAGAAACAACAACGTGTGGACACTTTATTTTAATTGTGACACTAAGGTGGTTGTCTTATTAGGCGTTAAAAAACTTTGAGGATGCAAGTGGATGTGTTAAAAATTAATTTAAGCACATCATAGTAAAGGAGAAAGATTATTATTTAATATTTCTAAGTACATCATAGTAAAAGAGAAAGATTATTATTTAATAATTAGAATAGTTTATTATTTAAGTTTATGGAAAATTGGTTATGGTAAGTAATTTTGTATAAATAATTTACATTACATAGTAATTTTAAAAACTAAATTTGATTTCTGAAATTTTTTATATATTTAAATTTTAAATAATAAATATGATTTAAAATAAAACACAACGAAAACATATATATATATATATATATTTTAAATTTAAAGAGTGATTTACCAACCTACAATAAGAACATATTCTATTTTTTTTCATTTTTATGAATATGCAATGATGTTTCAATTGTAAGCTTCCAAATGTAAACTCATAAAAGCTTTCAAATATAATCTCAAAAAGTTAAGGTTTAGAGTTTTTATTTTTATTTTTAAAAAGTTAGATCAAATTTCTTTAAAATTATAAAATGATACATTGATACATGATGGTTGATAGGAGAGATAGGTATTACCATGGAATTTATTATTTCTTTGTTACGTTTGCAAACACTAGCCAACTCATTTTACGGTAAAGTATGGAATCCCAAATGGAATATATTTCAACAATGAACTTCCCATATTGAACATGGAGAGACCAAAAGGAAAAGAAAACAATTACCATGCATAATGGAAAGAGTACATAGTTTTTTTTGGGAGGAATAATTGTAATTGTTTATATTTCGAGCGACTAGGGTTGGATGGAGAATCTTTTCCTCAATCTATAGTCTAGGGTTTTTGCATCTGCATGGATCCCCCTCCATACTCCAATATAGGGGATACATATAGATTCTTGGATGAAGGTTTCCACATCATGGCCACAATTTCCCCTCTCCCTTCTGAAAGGTGCTTCCTCTTCATGATTTGTTAAGCTATTTGTTGTTCCAGACGTAAAGATCGCCTCCATGACCTCATACTTAAGGTTATCGCTCTTATAGAGAGAGGATTGGTAGGATAATTCATTGGACTTTGGCCCTCTCCTAGGGCCATGGATAATTGGATCAACAAGAACTGAAAGCCCTTAATATCAAGTAATATGAATCTGAATTTTTATACGAAGGGATTTTTTGTATATTTGCTTGAAAAAACGGAGGGTATATATCTCATTTTCATAAATGGGTTGTATTTCATGGGCACTAGAGGGATGTTTTTGAATCACTGGAGCCTAAGCTTTGATTTAGAAGAAGATATCATGTAGGTCATCCTAATCTAGGTGGAACTCCTGCATCTACCACTCCAATGCTGGAGAGTTGAAGACCTGGCAACCATAGGTAATTATTTGGGGAAATACATTGACAAGGTTGAGCCAACCGCCCACCCCCCCTCCCCCCCACTCTTCTAATGTGCTTGGATATATGTTGAGGTATATATAGAAAAGGGCCTACTAGGATCCATCATCCTCTTTATGAATGGATGGATACATATTTGAAACGTTGACTATGAGTAGCTTCCTTTAAATGTAAGAATATCTATCATGATTATGGGAATTTTACCCAGAATTTCCCAAAATCCAGGGCTGAGGAACTTGAAACCGAACATGAGGATGGTTGGCAACATGTCTCAAAAAAGGGGAAGAAAATAGCCTCACATCCTCCCCTGCTAGTTCATGCGGTGAAACCAATTCAAAACCCTCACAAATCACCGATGTAGCTAATTCTCACAGAAATAGGGCAGGAAGGAAGTTACATTCCCCTCCTGCCCTTGATACCCTACTAGGAGGTTGACAAAACATAGATTAATATTTATGTCATTTCGAAAGGCTCGATGACCCACTTTAAAGCCAAATCTCTCCAAGAAGAATCCTCTAAAGAGTTTGATGAGGAACACTTACAAAATAAAAAGTTAGGGAGGAAAACAATACAACAACATAGGGATTATGAAATGACCAAAGCTAAAGCTATGTTCAAGAAAACTATTATAGACAAACATGTAAAAGTGATTTCGAAAACTAGATCGAACAAGGAAAGAAAGGAATAAAGGAAAGATAGGCTGGCCCAACTTCCAGTAAAAAGTAAAGAAGATATTATCCTAGAATTGTAGGGGTATGTGAGGTAATAAAAGTTAGAATCAATAAATGATTTGCTGAAAAATCGAAGACCTTCTATACTTCTTATCTAGGAGGCTAATATGGAGGCCGAAGAAGCTATAAATCACCTTCTTTATATTTGGAAGTGCAATTAAGGTTGTACGATAAGTGCCATAGGAGCATCATGGGGAATGATCACATGTTGGGATTTAGAAAAAAATAAAATTAGTCTCATCTCAGGAGCACTAGAGTTGGATTTTAGTGGAACTGGAGGACTTGGGGGTGGCAAGACAAATTAAAGTTTGCAATGTGTATACCCAACTTAGTATTGGAGTAAGGTGGGATTTTGGAATTCACTAATTCCTATGTATCAATCATGATTCTCTCGTAACAACATTGTAGCAAGGGATTTTAATGCCATAATCTCTCATAAGGAAAGAAGAGGGAATATTATGGTAATAGATCCCTTTGGGGAGAAACTAGAGGAACTCATGACATATTGGGACATAGTGGACATTCCTCCTAAAATAAGGGTTTTCACTTGGACCAACAAAAGGATTGGACCATGACACATTGTAGGTAGAATGAATTGGATTATAGATCATAGCTCTTTCTTCCAGAAGGGGTTTCTCTTGCAGTCAAGTATCATTGCCTCTACCTCCTCGGATCATAATCTAGTTTCCTTATCTTCTTCCTTACTATAACCTCATGGGACCGTTCCCTTTTGTTCAATCCTATATGGTTTTTGAAGGAGGAGGCTCTGTAGCTCATACAAACTTCTTGGAAAATCTAGGTTCAAGGTCTCCATCCTTTGTTTGCAAAAAATAACTTAGGTATGTCAAGTAGGATCTTAAGGGTTGGGAAAAAGCTAAGTGTTTGGACCCAAGGAAGAAAAGGAGACAAGCACTAGCAACCTTAGAGACCCTCCAGGAAGAAATGGAGAAAGTAGAAGTAAAAACAATAGCTATTCAAAGAGAGAAAGATATTAATGTATAGTTGTTGGAAGCATCTATGTAGGAGGAAGAAACATGGCGCATCAAATCCCCACAACTTTGGTTAAATGGAGGGGATCACAATTCGACCTTTTTCCATAATCAAACAAAACAAATCCTGGAGAATAACGTGATGAGCGAGCTGGACGATGGGTATGGTCACAATGTTACATTTTTTGGAGCAATAAAAGAATAAGTGTACTCTCATTTCAAGGAGCTATACACTGATATGTAAAAAACCAACTCACTATAAAAGGAAGAAATGTGCAAAGTTATCCCAGTCGTAGTTAAGAAGATAATAAATGTTGTAAAGGCCAATTTTAGAGGAAGAGGTCTTACATTCGATTTGGGGATTAAACCTAGATAACAAATAGTGACTGTATGGGTTCTCCATCTTCTTCTTTCGTTCAACCTAGTCTGTCAGTAAACATGACCTCTATAATATGCTCAACTGGACTTGAGGAAAATAAAAGATAGGAGGAACACTAATTCTTCCTTTACAGCTTTAATTCCAAAGGATTCTAGGCTTACTTCGACTGGGTGATTCCAATCCATATCCCTTGGTAATTCCCTGTACATGATCCTAACTAAAATCCTGGTAAATAGATTCAAGAGAATTCTTCCAAAAAAATTCTTGGACAAACAAGATGGGTTTATATCAAGAAGGAAAATTATTGATAATATCATCCTAGTGTGGGAAACGAGTCATTCAATCCATGAAAAAATGAGAAGGGGATGACCATCAAGCTAGATTTAGCTAATTCCTTTGACAATGTGAGGCACAACTTCCTCTTTCTAGTATTAGAGCGATTTACATTTTTCCTTTCATTTATAAAATGGGTCAAAGTTTGCATAGGGCGGTCATGGATAGCCTCACCAGTAAATGGTAAACCAACTACCTTCTTCGAAGCTTCTCGAGGTATTTGGAAAGATTTACCACTCTCTCCCTTCTTATATCTAATATTTGTTGAAGCCTTAAGCATGAAGTTGAATATGGAAAAGGAAAATGGAGACCTTCCTGGAATTTTGATATGATGTTATTTTGTTGGGAGGTACCTCAACAATTATTCCTCATAGGTTCAAAAGAACCCAAAAATCCTTTATGGAAGCCTTAGTAGGAAAGCTTAATACTAGTAAAAGTAAAATTTACTACTGGAATTGTTCTCCCAGGACTCTTCATCAAACCTGGAGAAGTCTCGCGAAATACATTGGCAAGTAATCTCTCACAAAATAAAATCCAAAATCCAATCACGGGGGATTCATTGGCTCAACCCAGATGGTAATATCATTTTAATAAAATCAATCATTTCTTCTTTCCATCTCTTTTTGTGCTTTGCCATGCTTTCCCTTACAGGAGTTATGGCTAGGATTAACAAATAAATTCGTCATTTTTTGTGGCAAGTGGGAAATTCAAACCAAAATAAATTTCATTTAGTTAATTGGGAAACTATCAGGATCCCTCTGGATCATGGTGGACTAGGTATATGTGAACCTTTCTTGATGAATATAGTCATGCGATCCAAGATTTTATGGAGGATGGTATAAGGGAAAAGGGAACGGTAGAAGGATATCTTAAGATATAAATACATTGGAATTACCATATTAATATGTCTCGGTGATTTTCCTTTGGAGGGAAGATGATCAGGTATTTGGGAAGTTTGCAAGGATGCATGGAAGCTTATAAAAGACAATTTGTATAGACCTAGAATGTGAATATGCCAACAAGATTTGGAAATGTATCCTTAGTGATTTACATTTTTTTCTAACTTTCAACTGGAGTGACCTCTTCCCCAGATGGAAAGATTATTATCATGGATCCCTCTCCAACAAGACTTCATTCACTAGATTATAGAATGCATTGCCAAAATATGTTTGTTGGAAGGTTTGGATGGCAAGGAACATGTCCATCTTTGATCATGAATGTTCTTTGCATGCCTTTATTGTGACTAAAGCCAATGCGCTCCTTTTAGAAACTCTCCTCTCGAGGGTTTTTTCATACCTATATTTGAAGCCTCCTTCCCAACTAGAGAAGCTTTGGGTTAAAAAAATCCTCACCAAGAGCTCCCCTTAGTCCAATTTTCAATTTTCTAAATCCTCCTCCTCTCCTAATTGGTAGTGAGAAATGAAACTAGATGATATTCTAAAGTTTCTATTCAATCAAAATTTCCACACATTCTTATTTGATAGAGCCTCTAAGGGAAATCAAGGGGTGGCAGGTGCAGGGGTGTCTTATTGGACCATGGAGGGACAATTGTGAATTCTTTTTACTTGGGTCTAGGAATGACCACTAATAATCAAGTTGAATGGTTTACCCTGATGATGTAAGTTTTAGAATATTCAACTATACTAAGGGGGTGGGGCTGAATCAGTAAAATACAAAATTTTCACTTTCAATTCTTATTTACCGTCCATATTAACTTTTAACAAAATAAATCATCTCATTAATACACAAGAGACACAAATATTTAACATGGAAACCAAAAAGGGAAGAAAATCACAGAAGAATGTTCTTTCAATAAATACAGATTAAATGATTCTCCAACTCCTACTAGAAGGAGGAACCAACCCCCTAGATTCTCCAGCACCAACTAGAAGGAAGCACCAATGCCTTGTTTTTTTTAGCATCGACTGGAAGGAAGCACGAAATCCTCGATTTCTTCAACACCAACTGAAAGGAAGCACCAATTCCATGGTTTTTTCAACACTCACTAAAAGGAAGCACCAAATCCCTTCCTTGCACCTCCCAATCACCCTTAAATATATATTCTTATGGTTTTTGGATAAGATCTTCAATATACAACCATTATGTTCTAGTTGTATGATCTGCAATCATCACTTCTCAACCATTTTCACAAGTAGTTTTCTCCTTGAGTGATTCCTCTTCTATAGGATTATAAAACATTTTTCACTCACACACTCATTTGTCACTATACCCTTCTCCTTTTATACTTTCAATTACACTTTATACAAAAATTCATGTTTATTAAAAAAAAATGAATTTAAGTAATTTAATAATTAATTTCCCTCATTTTTATTTCACACCATTATTTTATTTAAGTGTGTAGTGGGGATTTCTTCCCTACTACGTGCAAAAGAACCAACCCTAGATAATGCATATCATATGGTAGAGTTCAACAATAATAAAGGGAAAAAAACAATGATAACAATATTTTTTAGGTTTTTTTTCAGATCTATAAAACTAACTAACAAATAAAACAACATTCATACCTTTCCAAAATGTGGGCCACCGTAGTTGTCTTGAGGAGATGGTCCTGCAGCTCCATGGTTTGGTTGTCTAGCCTCTTCCATGGATGGTTGTCAAATGAGAAAAATGAATTGAAATGGGTACATAGCTAGCTCAACGTACACTGTGGTGGAAGATATGGCGAGATATGGGAATAATGGCATAAAAGTGAATGATGTGATCGATAGCAAATGACAAAAAGTGTTTTGGGGGAGTCCTTCACAATGTATTTATAGGGTGGTCCAATGGTTTTTGACCCGTGGTATTTTATCGTCCATGGTATTTATCTATGGTTTTTTTACCCATTCTCATTTTTAGGGTTTTTTGGCAGTTTTTGGAGAGAGTGGGGATAAATCACAATAAATGCTCAACTTCCATTAATTTATCGGGAAGGAATAAGAACGTTTTGGACCATATTTAGTGGAAATGTAGTTCTGAAGGTCAAAATGGAGGAAATAATGGTGGGAATATGATGTACGACTATGGTTTAGACCATGGAGAGCTAGGTGAACATTTTTTGGTTTTAATGGATTGCCCCTTGATGTGTGAGGGCAGGAGCTCATCGTATGGTCGATAGAAATCACAAGATCAAGGCAATATGGTGACAACGATGGAGAGACTGGAGAGAAATGTGAAGAAGTGGAGTCTCCTCATTCGAACTATGGTGGATTTTGGTTTGTATTTCTTCTAAAAAATGGATGAGGTACATATAGTGTCTGACATGTATATGGACGAGGCGGGCATACCTGTGCTCGTAACAATGTCAAAAATAAAAAATGGGGATCAAGGCTCAAATAATGGGAGTTGATCAATACATATACAACTGGTGGTACATCATGGTGGACTCAATGGGAGGCTGAATACAAATGATGATATGAATAATTGATACATAGGAACAATAACATTCTCAAAGAATGCAATATCATAACAATTGATGTTCTGTTGGATCTGGAAGTGTACATAACTGGATGGACTCAATGAATGAGAGTCAGAATCTATGTGGTACAATATACAACATCAAGTATTGCAGATACATAGAAGCATGATATTGATGGGATCCCGAACAATGTTGCCAATGCATCTCGGAAATCACAAGGGACATGAGACTGTATGGGTCCCATAAATAGACTCACCAATGTGCTAGAGCCAGGTGACAACCGAGGTCTTTGACCAAATAATGAAAGGACCAATACCCTGTACGAATCTCAACAGTGTGACGATGTAGCGGAATTCGAGCACGTGAGACACAACCAACCCAAAAGGCACTAAGTACTCCTTTCAAGTGGTCCAAGGAACTCATCAATGATGTGAATGAAACCAAGATATGGGGACCTCTGGTTCTATCCTCTAGAATATATGTGTTGACGTCGATAAAGGGATTCCTACAACTAACACGACAATGATGTTCCCTTGATAGAAACGTTAGGGATAAACATAGATGTGGAACAATAAGGGGACTGACACACTGGATGGGGAACATGGGAAGGGGAGTACGGGGGACTAAAACTTCCTTTGTTTAGAGTAGGATGACATGGATGACCTGGAAGAAAATAAAATTCACTCATGGGAAAAAGATCATAGCTGTGAAACTAGAGAGATAACTGCAATGGGAAATACTTGGGGGAGTAACTAGAATAGTGATATTCAGGGGATCCAAGGGAGACTCATTGCAGAGTACTCTGAAGAAAGGCGACCCAATGGGGGGAAGCTGCCATAATGTGAGATCACATGTGATGGCGCTTAGAGACACCGTTGTGGGCCTTCTGCATAGTTTAAAGAGCACGAAGAAGGGATAGAAGTATGCTTAATATGATACCATCTCATGGATTTTTATCGAGCATGAGAAGGTAAATGCTCGATGGTGTTTTCATTTTTAGAGAGTTTGAAAATAGGAAGAAGGATCCAATGTGGTCTCTTTTTGTATGGTAGTCTCATAGGCCCAAAAAAGGACAAAAGTGTACTGGATAGCTCTCCCAACCGAAAGAGGTAGAGAGACTTCTTTACCGTAGGTAGTCCAACCAGTCCGGAAAAGGTTAAACCTATACTGATTGAACGATCATTCAAATAATTTTACAAGCATGAACGAAACCAAGTTTTCTTGACAATATTTTCTTGATGAGAGGGCTGGAAAAGAGCTTAATGACAACCCATGATGAGCTCTTTCATAATTTATGGTCCCAATTCCTGACAAAACATAAAACAATACAAAGGGAAACGTTCATAGCTAGAAGGTGATAGGGTGGTCCTTTTCTTTTGGTAGTCTACATAGTCCAACAAAGGAGATAAATGAGGCCACATAGATGCCCTTTCAAATAATTTAACGAGCGTGAAAGGAAGCAAGCGTGCTCGGCAATATTTTTGTTCTTTTAGGAGTCAGAAAAGAACTTAAAAGAAACTCCGTAATGGTTAATCAAGTAAGGAGGACGTGTTCGATGTACCAAAGGGGTGATGCTAGGAGCATGACTGACATGAATAACAGTGGAACATTGGTGGGGCCTCCTTGTGGTTCGATGGGTGGCGGTAAAATAAGGCCAAGTTAGCAATATGGATGGAAAGGATGGCTCATGGACATGCTAGTACGCGCGTGGTGTGATTCATGTGGTGGAACGCAAATCGAGGTGAATTTGGAAAATAGACCAAAATTCGACGAGAGAGCTCAAGACATGGCTCTCATCAAAAGACATAGGATGGGAAACCACACCTTATGGTGCAAACGATGTAGAAAATGGACGCCATATGACTCTATGGTGCACGAAATAAAAACTAGACCAAATGGAGGCCTATAAACAGGGGGGGCCACATGACACTGGTCCTTACCACTGTGCAGTGCTAAGTTGGAGTGGAGGGCCCCAGAACACAACTGTTGATTTATTCTGACTGGACCGACGATTTTTTGAACTGTGACTTGCAGGTAATATCTCTCATCAAACCCGTCTTTTTCAGTGGTCTAGGTTTTGGTTTTCCTCACTCTGGTGGCCATGGCCGAGCCAAAGGGTTCTCAGGGTCGGGTTTCACTTTTCGAGGGAAAAGGAGCGACCCAGGTCACACTTATCGGGCAGAAAGGCATGACCCAATCACACCTATTGGGGAGACAGACGTGACCCAGGTCGCACATGTTCAACGGATAAGGGCGACCTCGTCGCATCTGTTTGGCACTTTTGTGCAACTTGGGTCGCACAAAAGGGGTAAATAGGCACGACCTATCCTAGCATGTGGAATTTGCATGATTGGGTCTGATAGGGACTATGTGTATGTGTAGGATGCCTCAATTCACATGGTGAGAGTGAGACATTGGGGACCTCAAAGGGAAGGTGAATGACAATGGTGCAGTACAGGATACACTCGCCTGATGTAGGTTGTGGAATTTCTTCCAGAACCCGTTGAGGCGTTCAACAAAACTGTTGTTGGAAAATATTGTGAGCTACTAGGATTGAGAGGATGAGTATTTCATGATCCAAGGTGAGCATTTGGAGATCACTCTCCATGATGTATACCTTTTTACTAGCCTCCCACTACTAGGCGTGATCGACGACACTACATCGAACCTCCCAAGGGGGTGTCAATGGATGACATTTGCTTCAGGAATTGCTATGCCTTAGCTTTTGTGCACATGTCATATACACTGGTGTGCAACATCAAGCATCCAGAGAGGCGAGTAGTGGCAGCCATGGTGTTGTGCATACTAGGATCGATGGGGCTGCACAAGATCTTAGGCGGTCAGCTGCTAATGGTGGAGAGTGTGCTGAGGGGCACCGGCTATGGGTGGGACTACATGTACTTGACTATGGTTCCATGTGGGATGAACCATGCTAGCTCGGTGGGTGGGTATTTTTGTTTCCCCTCGTTCTTGTGCTCATTTTTCTTTGAGCAACTGCCTACACTACAACCGCATTTGGTAGTGGGTGATGGAGGACCTCGTGAGCCTTGAATGAGGAGGTGGTGCGAGATGATGACCAGAGAGGGAGGTGGCTTGGTGGGTCACTTCTTCACCCAAGAGATTTTTACACAGTGGTGGCGGCTTCCAGTCCTCAGAGAGGGCTATCTATACGCTGGGATGGATTAGAGGGGAGACTTGGAGATTCCTTGACCTCCCAGGAAGGTCTATGGGCCTGACGATACGTATACATGATGCTTGCGTGGTTGCATTCATATATAGTGTGCTAGCATAGTGGTAGCTACATTATGTGTGTGATAGATACTGACCACATACTATGTGCATGTGCAAATGTGGGACCACACCCTCCAACAGGATATCAACAATACAGGGGTGGGGTGGAGGGTTTAGATCCACCCTTTCATGGATAGAGGAGACGACAGAGTGTGACACTGGAATCATTGCGGCTAGATGTGGAGCATTTACTGGAGGGGGCCATTGACAATGGGTGGAAATATCTAAATGAATATTTGATCATTGCATGCTGCAGGGATCCTCCAGAATGGATCTCCCTTATGAGGAGATCGCAGTCGCTGCTGAGTATGTCAGAGCAGCGACACAGAGTGATATGCCGATGGAGGAGGAGAAATCCGATGAGGAGGAGGAGGACACAGAGTCCGAGGAGGATGACTCTGAATAGCAGCTTGTGATGCTGACCCCCATGCTTGTGAGCATGGGTATGTGTGTATGATATGTATGATTAGCTGAGAAATCCTGTGGAGCTTCTCATTTTGTACAGAACATGATGATATATATATGCACGTGGTGCACTTTTTTTTTTTTTTTATGGGTTTTTTATGAGTCTCTTTTATGATTATGACGATTCCTATATGATGTATATGACATATGTATGCATGACTATATGATGATGCATGATGCAGTTTATTTCCTATATGCGATGATTGATGTGCCACTCTAGAACATCGTCAGCCATTTGGTATGCTACACTATTGAGACTTCTGGGAACATGCATGAATGAAATGGATTCAAAATGTCTAGTGTGTAAGAACTTTCTAAAGAGGTAAGGATCACGTGCCTGGTAGCAATTATTCAATTGGGAGACAAGTTGCTAGGATTCTAAGAAGACATCAAGGCAATGAATAACCAAGTTAAGGGCGACAGTTAGTAGACCAGTGACACCGTCATACTCAGCCTAGTTGTTGGTAGAAACACCAACACACATTCAATCGATATGGATCAACTCATGTGATGGGGAATAAATGACCCACACAACCAAGGTGAGATTGGGAGACTATCTACTTGCTCCATCAGCGAAACAAACGTAGCAAGGTGAGGTAGGATCCATCTGGAGCAACCAATGAAACAAACTGTGAGAGTCGTGGCAAGAATGATGCAAACCAAAAAGGAAAAACTATGACACAAGGGAACTCATGGTGAGTGACTTCGGGAATTGAACCTCTTGAGGTAGAGCCCATTGCGGCTATTCTTCAAGAGGTGGCTGCCGGAGTCAGCAAGGAGATATGCCCCCTTATTAAGACATCGATGGATGACATAATGGTTATACCACATGGAATCAAACTTCCCTTTCCCTATCTTATCATTGGTTTGGTCATAGATGAGGACGAGGTACCCCTCGCTAAGGGTGCGTGGCTGTACATGGGAGTCATAGTGGGAGTTTGACTGAATTTTGGCAGCTTCGATGCTTTGGAGAGCAACAAAACGATCCTCATTGGTATGTTCAAGTGTAAGTAGGCTTTTTTCTAATGGTGAAGTATCAGGTAGAAGTTTGATGACAAGGTGGAGCGATAGAATCTGGAATTCGATGGGATGAACCGATTCCACACCATGGACTAAATGGAATGGGGTAAAACTGGTGGCGGTTTTGGTCAATGTCCGGTAAGACTAGAGGGCAGAAAAGAGCAAGTGGTGCCAGTTGGACTTGTGTTTTTCCACCATTCGTTGGAGATTTTTTTTAAGGATCTTGTTGATAGAATCAACTTGGCCATTTCCCTAGGGGTAGTATGGGGAGGAATATTGGTGTTCAAACTTCAACATGGTGGAAATATCTGTCCAAATATCGTCCTCAAAATGGGAACCGTGGTCTAAGACTAATCATTGGGGGACACTAAAACGAGTGATGATGTGGTTAAAAAAGAAACGTGTCGTAGTATCTACCTTACAGTTGAAAGTGGGCATGGTTTTGTCCCATTTGGTGAAGTAATCAATGACTAGAATGATGTATTTATGGCCACTGCCTGAAGGAGGCTTATAGGTCATGAAGTCAATTCCCATTTCCAAAAGGGACCGAATGTGATGATGGGATGTAGCAGAGCGGGAGGTGTCCTTTATTTTAGAGCAAAGAGATGGAAATTGTGGCAGTGTTAACTGCATAGATGAAATCGGCAAAGATGGCGGGCTAGAAATAACCGACGCGGAGGATCTTTTGGGCGGTGGCCAAATCGGAGAGGTGGCCACCACAGGTTCCACTATGACATTCATTCAAGACTCGTTCGGCTTCATAACGGGTGAGGCACCGACGCAGGATAGTGTCCACACCATGATGGTACAGTACATCCTTGATAAGGAGATAGTGAGCAGCTTGGTGCCGCATGTGACGACGATCTTCATGGCTCAAATGGGGCCTCAATTTTTGTGTGCGCAAATAAAGGAGGATGCCCCCATACCACGGGTATTCCATGGAGATTACAAATAAGGATTCATCAAGAAGAGTAACAGGGATAGGGGATGATGTAGACAATGAAGGGAAGTCTCCCATCAAGGAAGCTAATGCCAAATATTTAGTGCTTTCGGGTGTGACGAATTCTAGGTCGTACTCTTGGACAACAATGATTCAATTGGCAGGTCGTCCTTGAACAAGGCGGTGACTCAAGAGATAATGCATGGGGTTGGAATCAGCCACGACTTGTGTGTGGCTCATAAGGATGCAGTGACGTAGATTTTGTACCGAAGAGATGATGGTGAGGGTCATCTTCTCCTCATGGGAGTAACGTAAGGGTGGTCCAGAAAGTTTTTGACTTACGTAATATACCACATTCTCTTGGCGAGCATCGTCTTCTTAGATTAGGACTCCATTGATAGAATTTTTGGATGTCGACACATAGAGGATGAACTCCTTGTTGAAGTTGGGAGGAGACAACAATGGAGCAAAAGTCAGAGCTTGTTTCAATGCATCAGAAGTAGGTTGTGGATGATCATCCCATTCAAAAGCAATGTTGGTATGGAGTAGGTGTAAGAACCCATGGAATTTCATCGCATATTCCAAAATAAAAGGATGAAGGAAGTTGGCCTTGCCTTGGATGCTTTGCAATTGGCATAGAGTACGTGGGGGGGATTCAAAATGGCTTGAAACTTCAGAGGATCCACAACAATCCCTTTGTGGGATACGATGAACCCTAGTAAGCGACCAGATGGGACACAAAACACACACTTGAGAGGGTTCAAGCAGACGTTATATTTGTGACATCGTAGGAAGACTTGTCGTAAGTCATCCAAATGTTGTGAACGCTTCCTAGATCGAGCCATGGGTTCGTCTAAATAAACCAAGATATTATGAATGAGGTCGTGGAAGAAAAAAGTCATGGCCTGCTAAAAAGTGGCTCTAGAATTTTTTAGACCAAACGACATGACACGATACGCAAAGGTGCCCCAGGGGGTGGTAAAAGTGGTTTTGTACTGATCCTCTTTGTGGATCTGAATTTCGTTATAACCGGAAAGACCATCCATAAAGGAAAAGAATTCATGGTCGACACAGGAATCAATTATCTGGTCAATGAACTAAGTGGGGAAGTTGTATTTGGGACATGCCAAATTCAAGTCACGAAAGTCAGAATAGACACAAATGGTACCTTGTTTTTTGTTGATGGGAACAGAATTGGAAACGTAAGTGGTATACACAATGGGGTATATGAAACCTGCTTTACGCAGTTTCTCAATCTTAGTTTTGATGACGGAAGCCTTTGATGGGTGAATGGGTCATTGATTTTGGAAAACGGGGGAAAGATCAAGCCATGTGTTGATACGATGATCGACGATACATGAATCAAGAATAGTCATGTCTATATATGACCTAGTGAAAATATAATGAAACTCCTGAAAAAGTGCTTTGTATGAAACAACTTATTCAGGGGAGCAAGACGCTCTGAGTTTAATATATTCAACTAATCCAGGTGTGGTTGATATATTGACCTTGATGGTTGGTGAAATGTTTACTGTGTTACCTTATTCAAATGCGTCAGGTGTCGAAATCGGGTTTTTAAACTAGTCGACACTTCCACGGATGAAGTCTTTCGCTTCGACAACGTATTGGTCCTATGATGAAGAAGGCTCATCATGGATGAAAAAGGAGAGATGGTGCATATCATCCCAAGGATACTCAGGAATAAAAAATGCTTAAAGAATTTCCTCGTCATTATGAAAGCAACGCGCGAATAGATCAGATGGATCTTCTACGACTAAGGAGGGGGGAGGAATACTAGAGCTAGAGAGCATGTAGATGGTGTTGGTTGTTTCTAAGGAAGAAACCAGAGGGTGGATCTCCTCAAGGACAATGATGTCGGACTCGCGGGAGTTCTTGCGAAGGTCACTAAGGAGTGACCTGTACTAAATCAAGTTTGGGAAATGGTGTGAATAATGACCATATAGGCCACAAACTACACATGGATGGTTGGTTCGCAACGACTTGTTCTTCACTACATGTATTGTTGGTATGTTGAAAACTAGAGCATCATCGGTCTCGAATACAATACGCATATGGGTGCAAAGGATAGGAAAATCAAGACAATTCTGTGTCGCATGGCCTTGGACATTACATAAAGCACATGTAGGAGGAGCACATGTTTTTGTCGTTGCTTTGGGTGTCTTTCCCCCAGTCATATTGGGAGGGGGGGTAGGAGCAGAGACATGAGTAGTCATTGATGGACCAGGAGGTGGGTGCGACACCATCTCAATAGGTTGGATGGGAGTCAACACTATCTGGGGAGTCATGGGCTGGGTAGGTGGATCGAGGTACCACACAGGAATAGCCAAAGTGAAACCAAGTAGGTTGAGAGTAGCCATGACAGGCTTACTCACGATGTCAGATGGTGGAAAGAGGAAGGGAATTGTGTGGACAAGGAGCGAACCCCAATAATTTCCTAAGGTCATTGGTTGAGGTTGCGATTGAGTTTGCAAGGAGGTCAGAACACTACCATATGTGATAGTGCATAAATCTGATATATCAGTCGATGAAGGAAGAGGTGGTAAGGACAAAAAGGTGTCCATCATAGGAGCGCTGGAAAATAAGCCTGGGCCAACATCAGACAAAGATAGTATGGACATGTTGTCGATGGTGGTGTCGATAGTTAGAAGGACGTGTTCTAGTGTGGTCGGTCCCTTTGGGTCATAGTATGTCAGCTGGTCGATGGTCATGATCTTCCCATCATGGGGGAACATCAAGAGTCAAAAGACGGTATATGCAATGACTCCCATTGCATACATATAACTACGTCGTAGGAGGAGGTTGTAATCGATTTTAGCATTGACAACCTCCATGTCAATCAACACTATTTTTTCAACTAACTCAACTGGGACATTCGTGAGGATGCCCTGGGTTTGAAAAGCACATTCATCATAGGCGCAAAGAGTGGTGGAAGACGATTGAAGGGTTGGGGATCCAAGTTTCTTCCAGAAAAAGGTTGACATAACACAAGTGGATGCTCCCTCATCAATGAATGACCAAATTTTGAATCGTAATCGAAACTTGGAAGGAAACGGATAATAGAATCCGGAGGTCTCCTTAATCCAGGTCGAAGGTGATCAACCTAGAGTCAAAGGGATCGATGACACCTAACACGGATAACAATGCTTTATTTTGAGAAGGACAATTTTTGAGCACTTCCAGAGAGGACATGGCCGAAGGAGACTGTGCTAAGTCATCGACTATGTTGTAGTTGAGCGCAACTCTAGTAGTGGAATTGTTTGCAATGCGACGTAAAGGGAATCACATGACTTTTGCAGTCTCTTCCATGGGGGGTATCGGTAGATGCAAAGACATATCTGGAGCAGTGGAGGTAGATGTCATAGAGGGGTTAATGATTTCTATGGCAGATCCATACTGGTTTCGTCGAGTCTAGATGTTGACATTAGACAATAATGTCATGAGGTGATGGACACCTAGGTCAATGGGTTGAGCCACATAAGTAGTTGCAATGTTTTGTGGTGCCAAGAGTTGGGTTGCAACCATTCCTTGGTTTTGTAAGGGCTTTTGGAGCACCATAGGTAGAGGACCTAGTGGTGTTGGGTTTCACTGAGCTGGAGCATCCCTTTGGGGTCACGTTGGTTATCAATTTGGAGTAAATAATGAACGTGGTTCATATGAGGACACTGATTTGTATAATGGTCGTAAGTGTTACAGATGGCACATTGATGATTAATCCAAAAATGTGGGTTTTTTTCCAGTTCTAGCGGGATGTTATGGATTTTGTGTAGGGGGGTCGGATCCATTCTTGTTCGGATGGTTGGATTGTTGGTCACCTCCTTGAGGCTAGTTGTTGCCCCAATTCCTACTTCTCTTATTTCTTCCCTTCCCTTGTTGCTTATTGGGGGCGGGTTTATTAGGGAGGTTCTATTGTGCGTAGAATTGTCACGAGGGAGTAGGAGGAGTTAGGGTCGGGGCCGAAGCAGGTTGCATAGGTGGTGAGTAATATATCGGAGTAGCTAGTGGGACTACAAATCCAGTCGTTTGGTCAGTACATAAGTGTGTCGAATAAGTCGGTTCGTGGACGTGAGGAGCTAGTGCAGAAGGCGCATAGGAAGGTGTGGATTCAGACTAAGTCATTATGCGTGAAAAATCAGGGGCATAACTTAGTTGGACAAAACTAGGGGTGTGACTAGAATGGGGTAGCATGGTAGGAGAGGTCGGGTAAAAATGAGTATACTGAGTAATAGAGCCATTGACTCCATCGACAACATGATATTCCCCCAATGTATCTCGATGTGAGGAGCCAACATGGGGATCATTGGGTATAATGGTATACAAGTTACCCGATTGGGCGTATATGGGATCAAACTATTGAGCCTTCAGGATGGCTTCCTCCTCGGTTTACGAGCATTCAGATGCAACTTCCTTGGATACGGGGGGAGTAAATTTTTTAGGAACCAATCTAAGAAAATCCTATTGTCTAACTGTATCTTACACGGACTATGGCGATGATTCCATTCATGGATATGATCCATGATATGGGTAGTTGTGTTTTATCTACGGGATAATAAGATTTCCACCCCCTCATCATAACGAACGAGTAACTAGAAGTATTGAAGGAACATCAAGGCTAATGAGGAAACGTATGGGTTGGTGGCATGAGGCATCTTGATATACCACTTAGTCGTAACACCAGCGAGTGTGTGCTGGAATAACCGCAATCGAAGAGAATCACCCACTATGTTGTTAGATGAACACCAGAAGTGGAAGGACATAATATGGTTTTGGGGGTCCTCTCCTGCCTTTCCTTCAAACTTAGGGATGTTTGAGGGAAGTTTTCTAGGCATAGGAGGCCATAGTGGGTTATGAAGAATGGGGGCATTGGTCAACCGTGCCAAATCAGGCAGGCTGAGACTAGCCATAAAAGGTATACTAGAACTAAGAGTGGATCAGGAAGGGCCATCAACGGTGCCGACAATAGCAGGAATGTAGTTCCCATGTGTAACTTGGGGTGGATAAGGTTGAATTCTAATAGTGGGAATAGTCGCTTAGATGGTAGGAATAGTTGGAATGGAAGTGGAATGGCTGCTGCCCTGAGACATAAATGGTGGTATGGTAGGAACCATGGTGGCTGGCGTGGGGCCACCACAAGTGGGTAGCAGACCAGCAGCAGTGTGTGCGGTGGAAAAGGGTCCACTAGGACCAGGACCTATCGGTCCAGTGGAAGGGATACCTGTAATGATGGGCGAAACAAACACAATCCCACTACCAATCGCCCCCTCTTGGAAGGGATCAGGATGTTCACCAGCCATGGGGCTAGATGGGGAAGTGAACAAGGTAGGTTCACATTGATAGGAATCCAAATCAGATTCAAAGTCCGTATGTGGATCTGAAGGTGGTGAACAATGTCGAATATGGATCCAACAATGACGGTTCAATGAACCGAACTGGGGGGTATGCCCCCCAGGCCGATGTGAGTAACGTGGTGGAGCTATGATGATGTAATGGAGATTTGTGTAATGAATTAAAACTTAAGAGTATCAATCGCATGCTTAAAAATCCAACTACAACCATGTGTGTAGAAGGAGAGCGTACAAATGGTGGATCACAAGCGATTCTATAACAATGGGTTACAACAAGGCAAGTCTACAATAAATTGGTTAGAAATCCAACAAGCAACACTACCTATAAATAAAAATGACTCACTAACCTCTCGGGTATGAGTGCAAGCAAACTCCTAGCTACAAGCTGGAAGCCCGTCACAAATCATATCCTCAGCAGGGTGATAAAATCCCAGTGAGACAATACAAAATGGAAGAACAATAGGCTAAGAGAATCCCACTACCGAGAAGGACCTTCGGGTAAAAGAGCCCTAGAAATAATGGAAACTAGGCTACCTCGTGCATGACACGTCCAAGATGGTTTTTTGGTGCTTCAACCCTTTGGCCCTCGACACCCAGTATAATGTTGCATGCACGAGGAGGACTATGAATATTTAGCCTTCGGTACAAGATGGAGTACGACATTCCACCCTGACTTCTGGAACCCCTTCATTGCGGCTTACTCCTGCAGAGCAGCCCCCCCGATAGACTGGTCATAGTCATGTCAACACGTACAAGAGGATTTTGTTCCCATAATAGACAAAAACTATGTCTCAATATGTGAGTGAAAAAGGGGTGTTGTTTGAATGCCTATCCCCAATTTCCTAACTTAACTACAAGATTTTTTTGGTCCTCAAATGAGGTTATAATTTTGGTTGTATTAATTTAATTTTTTAGGCTAGCTTGGGGTCATGAACCAAGTGTTTTGTCTTTAGGGTGTGAGATATGTGCAAATGATGTGTATAAGCCCCAGAAATCCTATGACGAAGATGCAACGATCTCACTTTTGGGATGAAAATAAAATGTAGATAAATAATACTAAATGACAGTAAATATCATGCAAAATTACAACTAATTTTTCCATAACATAAAATAAACACAAGTAAATGAACGTCTAAGGAACTTACCAAGGTGTAGGAAACACACATGGCGTCTTGACTACGAAGCTCGACTCAAGAGGCTCACATATAAGGAAAACAGGACCTAAAAACAATCCAAGGGGATGTAATGGATCAGATCTGGATAGAAACAGGTCAGGAAGGGGTAAAACACATATAGGGGGTCTGGAACAAGGATCTCAAGCACTGAAAAGGACTGAAAAAATGCAGGTCGCACCTGTCGGCGGAACAAGCGCGATTAGGGTCGCACATAACTGGGAAAAAACTATAATCAGGGTAGAAAAACAGTCAGAAGACTCAAGCCACACAAAAAATAGGATTAAGCGTGACAAGTCTCACAAAACCAAGTCATAGTAGCGACTTGGGTCGCTCCAAAATCTGGGACAAGCACGATCTTTATTTTTGGTCCAGGTCGCACTTATCGGGGCAAGAGGTGTGACCTGGGTCTCCCTTATCTGGAAAAAAGGTGCGACTGGGTCACAACTTTTGACCGAATAAGTGAGACTTAGGCCGAACTAGAATTAAAAAAAAATGGTTGTCAGCTAGGGTGGGGGGGAAGACATTGAGGTAACACTGGTTTGGACGAGGGGGTCAGATCTGTGATGGATGAAGGGGAAAAGGAGAAAAAACCAATATAAAGACCTGCAAAAACTAATATTTGTATGGATCGACCGAGTGGAGTCACCAAAACTGTAGTGGGGATTTCTCCCCTACTACGTGCAAAAGCACCAACCCTAGATAATGCAGATCATAGGGTAGAGTTCAAGAATAATAACGGGAAACAAAAGAACGAAAAGCGATATTTTTTAGGTTTTTTTTCATATATATAAGAATAACCAACAAATAAAACAACATTCATACCTTTCTAGAATGTCGACCACTGAAGCTGTCTCGAGGAGATGGTCTTGCAACTCTACGATTTGGTTCTCCAGCCTCTTCCATGGATGGTTGTCAAATGGGGAAAATGGATCCAAATGGGTACGGATCTATTTCAACGTACACCATGGTGCAAGATATGGTGAGATATGGGAATAATGCAGAAAAGTGAATGATGTGACTGATAGCAAATGGAGAAAAGTGTAGCTAAAAATTGTTTTGTTGGAGTCCTTCACAATGTATTTATAGGATGTTCCAAGGGTTTTTTACCCAAGGTATTTTATTGTCCATGGTATTTATCTATGGTTTTTTTACCCATTCTCATTTTTAGGGTTTTTGGTCCCTTTTTGGAGAGAGTGGGAATAAAACACAATAAATGCTCAACTTCCTGTTGGAGTATCGGTACAAGATCCACATGGTATAACTGTCACACCTCTGGGAATATAAAACAAGTGGACTAACAACCACTCCTGGTGATAGGGACTTGTGTTGGGTTTCAAATGTTCATCAACATCTATAGGTTTTGGTGTAACGCTTACATGGTATTAGAGCATATGTTTTAGGTTCAATTCCCCCGAGCTACGCTGGAGGTGGGGTGTTGGAGTATCATTACAACCTCCACATGGTATAAGCATCGCACCTCTGGGAATATAAAACAAGTGGACTAACCACCACTCCTGGTGATAGGGCCTTGTGCTGGGTTTCAAATGTTCATCAACATCTGCAGGTTTTTGTGTAACGGCAAACCTTACACTTCCCTTCATTTATGGGGAAGGAATATGAATGTTTTGGACCAAATTTAGTGGAAATGTAGTTTTGAAGGTAAAAATGGAGGAAATATTGGTGAGAATATGATGTATGACTATGGTTTAGACCATGGAGATCTAGGTGAACATTTTTTGGTGTTAACAAGGTGCATCCACCTTTTTATTATACTTTATGGGTAAAATACCGTGATCCTTCAAAACCATGGGACAATACATCTTTCCTCTTACTCCACTTTTACATAACATTCAAATACCATGGGACTTCAAAACAACTTTCCTTTTACATAACTTTCTTTTTACTCCACTTTTTATGTAACTTTATTTTTACTCCACTTTTAATTTACCTTTTGTTTCTTTTTGAGAAAATCTGAAGATCTTTGAACTTTAAAATTCAATTGTAGAAGTACTAAACACTGGAATCAATAGAACATTCAATCACATAAATAATTCATCCACAACCCAAGATGTACCCTGGTAAAACCCCCAAAATAATGAGGATGAAAAACCCAACAATTCTTCAGAGTATAATTATTGTAGATTGGATAGAATGGATTTTACACAATCGAAGATTGATTTTGGCACCTCGGGTGCTATATAAGAGAGTACATTGAGCAATAAAGAATAGATATCAACTGTGTGAACTTTCCATGCTCCTGAACACATTAATAACAAGCTAGAAACTCGGTCATGCAGACTATAGTGAATGGTTGCATGATAATAGTGTACACATATGTCAAAATATGTGAATTGGTAGTCTGATACATTGGAATCTTCATCATGCATAACATATGATCCTTTCCTTTCATCTTTTACATTAACTGAGGCTTAACCAACTCTAGAGTGAACTCACCATCTAACTGGATGTATGATCACTTAGTTAACATGCTAACTTAAGTGTCATCATGCAACAACTCAAGTGTTATCATGCGAACACTTTATTAATTGAAGTGTCATCTTTTAATAAAATTAAGTTCTATGTTTTAGTTTAACTAGAGTGTAATCAATGCAAAACATTTTAGTTAGCAAGTCCATCTTTATTGACACTTAATTAACTATTATTAACTGAAATCATGCTAATTGATTTA
Source organism: Pseudotsuga menziesii (assembly GCA_001517045.1). Classification (NCBI taxonomy): domain Eukaryota; kingdom Viridiplantae; phylum Streptophyta; class Pinopsida; order Pinales; family Pinaceae; genus Pseudotsuga; species Pseudotsuga menziesii. The sequence continues at coordinate 40,304 of LPNX010244747.1, forward strand.
CTGAAGTGAACACTATGAGTTCTCCTTTAATTATTCGATGCATCCATTGTTGATTTATTGAAGCTTAACAATATTTAACTGAGGCATACATCATTGTTACATTAAATGAAGCTTACTAATTCGAGTTCATCTCTAGTCAATTGAATTCATCTCATGTGTAATTTGAATTATCTTTTTCTCTATGCTTATCTCTTTAACTTTCATCTTTACTGCATGGTCTATGTGTGTTAAATTATATACCATATCACATTATACTCATAAGAATTGTCTAATGTTGTGATCATATTATATTACTTTATATCAAATGATCATATGCTAAAGTAATTCACTCTATAGGTGGCCATTCTCTAGAGGAGACTTAATAGCTCTGTCCATCTTGCATGACCATGGTTAGTAATATATCACACAACATTAATGCTTCAACATGCAAAGCATTCACCTATATAACTGGAAGTCCACCCCATGGGTACCTGCTATAACTAGAGGTCCACATGAGAATTAATCACCTCTATAACTGGAGGTCCACCTCATAGGTACCTACTATAACTGAGGTCCATATGAAAATAATGACTTAGCATATTGACAAGTCTACAACCTTGTAAAACAAGACATTACAACATCATCACTTTGACCAATCAAAGGATTCACCTCAACACATGCGTAATAACCTCTATAATTGAAGGTTTAGTCTTCATTAGGTCCTCGACCTAAGAATCTACTCCAAGTTACTAAGTCCAACTCAATCTCTCTACCTCAACACATGAATCCCGATCTTGGACGCACAAGATTGGCTTGGAGAAATTACTCGTGATGATGTACATTTAACACCTTTAACCTTTTTAATCCTCTTTTACTTTTAATTCTCTTTTACCTTTTATTTCTTAAAGTTTCCTACATACCTTTGACATCAATGAGAATTTATTTAACAATCTCCCCCTTTTTCATTGATGTCAATCCAAAACACATAATCCTACATTGTACAATATTCTCCCCACTTGCTTTATTGCCCCCTCTTGCTACATTGCTCCCCTTTGCTGCATTGTTACCCTTTGTGTCATCCCTCCCCCCCTTATTGCATTTCACCCCATGTCTGCAACTCTTCCCCTTTGAAATCAATGGAAAAGGGATGAACCCCCCCTGAACTTGTGCCTCTCCTTAAGCACATAGTGGTGAGATGGAAGTGATATCACTCCCAGTTTCCGTATTATATATTCAAAAGTATCTCGAAGAAGGGGTTTTGTAAATATATATGCAGCATGTTCTTTAGTGGAAATGTATTCTATCTTGACATTGTGTTCCACTATATGTTATCTTAGAAAATGATACTTGATGAAAATATGCTTTGTCTTTCAATGTATAACAAGGTTCTTTGAAATGTTTATTGCACTTGTGTTGTCACATATTATTGAGATTGGGTGAGCATATTCTACCTTCATATCCTTTAGTGTTTACTTCATCTAAATAATTTGTGTGCAACATGCTATTGCTGCAATATACTTAGATTCTACTGTGGATAAGGAGTTTTAATTTTGTTTTTTGCTAAACCATGACACTATGCTATTGCTTATAAAGATTGCTCTTCCACTTGTACTTTTCTTGTCATTAACACTTCCTACCCATTCTGAATTTGTATATGCTATTAGAGTAAAAGATTTACTTTTTGAATACCAAAAGCCAAAATCCATTAACATGCCCTTTAGATATTTAAATATTTTTTTCGCTTCATGCACACATGTTTCATTTGGTTCAGATTGAAATAGAAACCATTCCTATTGCGTGCATGATATCAATCCTTGAAGCTGACACATAGAACATGATGACAATCATTGACTTATATATTGTTTGATATGCTTATGGAGATTAATCATTTTTTCTCAATTTACAGCATATGATCATGGGTGTGATAACAGGTGCACATTCCTCCATTCTGAATTTATTCAACATCTCCTTAATGTATTTGGTCTGAGAAATGAAAATTCCTTTGTTGGTTTGAGAAATATGCAAGCCTAAAAAGAACAACAATTCACCAAGCATGGACTTTTCAAATTCTTTCTACATTTGTTTTGTAAACTTTTGGCTCATTCTTTTAGCATTACTTCAAAAAATGATATCATCCACATAAACTACAATAATTAACTGATTTTCATTTTCTGCTTAAGTGTAGAGAATGTTATATGACATTCCTCATCTAAAACCTTGTTGTTGTATGTATATATCAAGTCTTGAATACCATACTCTAGGGGATTGTTTTAATCCATAGAGTGATTTGTTCAATGTGCATACATGATCCTCATTCTTTGACAATTGAAAACCATCTAGTTGTTCAACATATATTTATTTTTCCAAGTTTTGATTTAGAAAGGATGAATTCACATCTATTTGACAGACTTTGAAGTTCTTGAAACATGCAAATTCCAAAAACATTTTGATAGCTTCTAGTCTTGCAACCGAAGCAAAAGTTTCGTCAAAATAAATACCTTCAACTTGAGCGTATATTTTACAAACCAATCCTGCTTTATTTCTTATTACTTCCCCATCTTCATTTAACTTGTTCTTCAAAAAGTGCTTGGTGCCAATTTCATTTTTATCTATTAGCCATGGAACAAGCTCCCATGTTTCATTTTTCTCAATTTGAATCAACTCTTCTTCTATAGCACCAATCCAATGTTTTTCTTTGCAGGATTTTATAAAATTCTTAGGCTCTATTTCAGGTAGCAAGGAGAAATTTGCATGTTTTGGTACACTTTCTAATCTTCTTATAGTTTGAAATCCTGTATATTTAACACCAATGATTATGTTTACCAAATGATTCTTTTGGACAAATCTAGATGATTTTTTTGTATCTTGGCATTATGTTTCTTCTTCTTCATTTTCTTCTCCTTCTTCTTGTTTTTATTCTTTTCAACTTAGTTCATTTGTTTGAACATATACTTGCACTTTCACCTTCTTATTCCTGGCTTCATCAATTCTGACATTAGCACTCTCTACGATTTTTCTCAATGTTGTATTGTTACATCTGTAAGATTTGGTTCTTTATGAATAACCAAAAAATATACCTTCATCAATTTTGAAGTTAAATTTTCCCAAATATTCATCCTTTCTCTTTATGTAGCACTTGCTTCCAAAAAAATTGAAGTGTTTAACTGTTGTAGGTCTACCTTTCCATAATTAATAAGGTGTTCTATTTTTGTTGACTCCGATCTTCCCTCTATTCAGAATGTAGACTACGATATCGACTTCTTCTCTCCAAAACTTGTCTGATAGCTTGGATTATTTTAACATTGTTCTTACCATCTCTTGTATAGTTCAATTTTTCCTTTCTACCACTCCATTTTGTTGTTAAGTTCTTGTATCTGAAAAATGTCTCTTTATTCCATGAGTCTCAAAAAATTCATCAAATTCACCTCCATTTTCTGATCTTAAACACTTGATTTTCAGGTTAGTTTCATTTTCAACCAATGCTTTGAATGCTTTAAACATCTCAAATGATTTTGATTTGTGTTTGAGAAAAGTTACCCAAGACATTCTTGTATAATCATCAATGAGTAGCATGAAATAATACTCACCTTGCAGAATTTGTGATCTTGTTGTCCTACAAAGGTCAGCATGAAAAAGCTCCAATGGTTTTGATGTAAATTATTCCTTTGTCTTGAAACTCACTTTTGTTTTATTCCCATGTTACCTCCATATGTTATGAATAAAATAAATTGAAAGTGTCATATGAATTCAAGCATGAAGGCAATCTAGTTATCCTATTTTTGGCACTGAATCATCAACCTATTTGCAATTCGTCCACATTGATGTAGTCAATTCTATATGCTATTGTTGTCTAGATTCAGTCCCATGCCACACTCAACTATTTTTATAATAGTCAACCCAGTCATCATTATCATTGGTATAGACTTAAAAGGAGTCGAGGCATCTGGAATTGCAACATGCAATTCTTGTGGGGTTAGCACCATCGTGTGTGATTATATACTGGTGTCAGCAGCACCTCACCTTTTCTCTCATCTAGTCGAATTTCCCTCAACTTAAGAAGGGCTTTTGGTTACTCATCCATCTCACCCAGTTTATTTATACTTATCTTTCAACATAATGGACTAGCAGTATCCCTCAGTATCTTTCGTCATTTGTACCTTTTTTCTCCTTCTATTTTTTGTATGTTTGTCATTTGTTTGTGGGTGGATGGGCACTTGTTTCATCGAAGAAGACTCGATTCTTGCAGAGATTCATTCTTTTCTTCTTTTTTCGACTAACATCATTCTTTTATTTAGAACACATCGTCAGTGAATCCCCCGTTGCCGACCCAACTCTATTGCTCAATGATAGTGGGCTCAACAATAGAATTCATTTGCTTAGAAAATATTCCCACTCGCACTCGTTAATGAATTGCTCCCAATATTTTTGCTTATGCTCTCAATTTGATGAAGCAGATATGTCCAACAGAAGTTGTGGCTTGACTATATGACCAACTCATTTTTCAATTAATGATTTATATAGCAGGCTTGGTATAGAACATAAAAATCCTTCTTGAAGGTTGGTGTAAAATTTTCGTCAAACTTGGTCCGCGGATTATCTCTCTTCTATAGCTTGTTCTTCACATATATTTTCTGTCCACTTATATAGATTCATTCTACCTATGTTATAAATCTTGTGCATTAATGGATTTCATTATGGGAATCAAATTTGGTCATGCACAGTCATGGAGGAACTTATTTATTTCTTGGGGAACCGATTCTATAAATCTTTCATGTGATTCAACAAAAAATTTCTCCTTTACCTGTGCAACTGTTAGCTTGTTTCGCCTTGCATAATCATGGATGTAATTTGTTATTTTCTTGTCTCACCACTCTCAAATATCTCGTTCAGTTAACATCTGTGCAAGCTCATCCTTGCAACATACTTATGTACTATCGACAATGGAACCAGTGTTGTAGTCTAAGGATTCACATAAGTTACCAGTAGTACATTATATATATATAATGTACTACTAATAGTTAACTGTCCATGAATTTTTTTCTTGGGAGATTTGATAGCAGCATATATGAAAGATTTGATTCCATGGTAGTGATCCATGGGCTATTATCGGCATGGTAGATCTACATACAAATTCCAAGCGAATCAAGCAAGCAAAAGGCATGAGTTGATACCATATTCCATGGTAAGTTTTTTTATTGTGAAACTTTTATTACAAATGTGATCTCAAGAGTTTCAAGAATAAAAAAATTAAAAAAACTTATAAATTTGAGTGTTAGGGAGATCTAAGTGTTAGATATGCTCAATTTGGAAACACATGCATAGATTTGTGGCATCTCAATTCCTAGTTCATAAAATAACTGGATCTATTGCTGCTTCCCTTTGTAAAACCCCCAGTTTTGACCTTTGGAGTGTATTAAATTAAATTAAGAAAATGGTATAAATATGCTAGTATGGATTCCTAGTATGGAGCTCAATGCTAATGCCCGACTAATGAATGGTTAGGAACATATAATGTAAATATTTCTATATGGACCATCTGGATGGTGTGTCATGCTAACTCAAAATCTATGTAAATATTATTTTGAAATTTAATAAAATGGTCCAATATGGTTTTGTAAGGAGCACTAGAGGGGTCAACCTTAGAACTCAATTTTTTTCTTTCATGTGACTTAAATGAGACAATTACTTCCTTTTGACTTAATGGATCCAATCATTGAACGCACAGGTGAGGTTGGTGATAAAATTCTTCTCATGTAGTTATGGAAATATGGGATGAATATACTCAACTATGATAGTTGTAAGAGTCATTTCTTCTATGGTGAGAAGTTATGTCAGTTGTCTCTTCACCATCCTCTCATCTCCTTTGGGCTATATCATACATTTTCTCAAGCATATTTTTACAGTACATATTTTTTATCATGTTGTTCATTCCATTTCCATCACTATATTAGACTGTGAAATAACCATAAATTCAAATGACGGAAATTAAAATTGCAGACATCAGAGAAAAGAGAATGGTTGTAGGTGAGCATAGAGGCTAGGAAATATAACATCCTTTACCCATTGGGGTTTTCTACTTATGAATGCTTGAGAATCCATGGGTTTGATTTCCCAAAGGAGCTATGGAGAAGTTAAGGGAAATGCCTTCTTTGTGTTGTGTGGGGTATTAGATGAGAGTGACATGATTCAAATGGCCAAGTGAAATCACTATAATTGCTCAATGATGAACGATTTGGCTAAGCATGAGAAAAATGGTTTTGGGTAGAGAGAGAGAAACCTGTAGGTGTTTCCTGCACCCTAGTGGCCTAATAGCTTGGATTGGGGGTGGTTGGGTGGAAAATTGCTCTTACACAACCAGTTGCTTGGATCTTCTTTGTTAAAATATAAGTATTCTCTTTTCGCATGAATGTGGAATCATTTTATTATCTCCATGTGATAAATATGCTTTTTTATTCTTGATGTATGCATGGATAGAGTTTTATTTCCATTGTGTTTTACATCATGCATTTCTTATTTATGAATTCATATTATATAGCCCAAGGGGCAAAATTTATAAGCATAAAATTTGTAAATACACCCTTCCTCTTATGTTTAGAATGATAGATGGGGACGTGACAGAGTGGTATCAGAGCCCAAAGTTTCAATATTGAGACTAAATGGATAAAATTTTATATGCACATGAATAAATGCCCAAATTTTTTTAAGAACCAACATGAGAGCTAGTGATGAAAATTCGTGAAAAGAAAGTTGGTTGTAATGGAATGAATATTGGTTTTCAAGTTTGAGAAATTGTAGAGTTATCAGTGATTTATTTTTTTATTTTTGTTTTATGTGATAGAGATATTTCTAAAATGGAGGAAATATTAGGTGTAATCTTGTAATAATACTCTATTTTCAAATTGAAATTTTCATATTTATGAAAAAATTGAGAATTTTGAGGTGGTCCCCATAAGTGCCACATGGACAGGGTGATGATGTGGATCAACCACGTGGACTAATGAGCATACAGGTGGAAAAACCTGAAAGGGGTTAGTCACATGGGTGAAATTTCCCTAGAAGAGACTAAGTTATTCTTCCACAATATCATGAACATGTCATGCATTCTAGCTCTAGAGGAGGTATTTCTCTGCATGTGAAATGGAGCATGTAGAGGTCAATGCAGGCCAATTTTTTGGGAGGTTTTCTCCACATTTGGGATGGATAGCACAAAGGTCAATGCGAGCAAGGTCCATAGGAAATTTTCTCTGCATGAGGGATGTGGAGTGTAGAGGTCGATGTGCAGGGAAAGTCGTGTGGGATGTTTTCTTTAGATGTGGAATGCATAGTATTGAAGAAGTGAATCAATGGGGGAGTAAGTTCGCGAGATGTTTCCTTCACTTTCACATTAAAATGATTTTTTGGGATGTGGGAAGGAAGGAAATTAGGTACGATGAATAGGTAAGTTCCTTGTGAACCTACATATGTGGGGAATTTGGAAGTCATGTGTCAAGAAACCAAATACTCTACTACCACATGGGAAACCACATGTCGTGCAATGTCATGAGGGTGCCGCGTTAGTAGTACAAAATTAAAAAAAAAAAAGGTCTCGGGGACAAAAATTGCTTTGGCCATAATAGGAGTAGTTTAGCTCATAATTTAGTGTGACTTGTTGCAATTTGACACCATTGAGGAATAATACAGAATTACCAATGATACAAATGGGCCCATTCTGCTCAAATTTTACAAAAATGTTCAATTAGTGGTTTTTAAAATCATGTAACCAATGACTAAACATGGGTTATGTTGGGTTAAAATTTGTATAGTATAGTTTTGGTCCAAGACCACAACTAACATTGGTGGATTATGGAAAAATCCCAAAATATGTGAATCCTAGGTACAAAAGAAGGCCAAAATCCACTATTTGGTCATGCGAAAGTGCAATTTTGGAAAACTTGGAGGAGGTAAAAGTGTCCCTTCATGTCGAAACCATTTTTTTTATGAATTCAACATTTTACCTACTCATTGAGATGAAAAAATTTGATTAGATGAATTTCTTCGATAAATTCTTAGTTTGGGAGATATCCCTTTCTGCTAAAAAATCCAAATCTAGAGAAAACGCAAAGGTTAAGAGTAGTCAATTTTAGAAAATTTTAGAAATTGACTATAGCACCAAAACAAATATCTAAAAGTTGTTGAGTAATCCTTGTCATGTGTATTATTAGAATCCAATAGAAATTGTTTTCTAGTTCCCCCTATATTTTCTTCTACACGTGGCCGAAGTTGGTTTCTAAAACTAAATGCACCTACATGATAAATGCAAAATTGGGAAAATTTGATAATTTTGAAAGGTTGTAACGTTTTTCCTAGAAATCAGAAATGGAAATAGTTATATCCATTGGAAATGTTATCCATAGGAGAAAAAATTTGCACAATCATATTCTAAAAAGGTGTTTTAGATGTTTCTAAAAATTGAACATAAAAGTGCATGTAGCCATAATTTGATAAAAATGTCTATATGGGTAGTTCCCTGAATGCATGAATATTAATTTTATGATTTATGAGAATGTAATGAAGCTAAAAAGTGTGCTTATATGAAAAATTTCGCAATTGCAATATCATACTAAGGACAGTTAAGGGTTAACATTCAATATAGTGCAATTTCCAAATATTTGGTCTTGGTTGCAGGGACAAGAAAACCATCATCGTGAATGGTGCACAAGATCCTTATGCAGCTGAAACAGATGCCATGGGAGAAAAAATGAATATTAAGAATGTATACATTGAATATAATGGTCTAATAAATCAAATAACTCCCCTGGATATTGCAGAATCCATAAGAAGTCTAAGAGTGTAATTACAAAGTTGTAGAATAGACAATGAGATGATGATTAGAGCTCAAGAAGAACATAACCAAGTGAATGCAACCATGCTAAAAAAATTAATAGACATTCTTAGGAATTTTTGCCATGGAAGGACTCAATAAATGAGGAAAAGAGTGGGAGTAGCTCAATGAAGCATTCTCAGAAGTGGTCTCATAGTTCAAGAAAGATTTCTTTAGATAGGGCATATACTCCAGAATTTTCTTCTAGTGAGACATCTTCCTCTTAAGACTCTACAGAAGATTCCAGATATTCATATCATAGGAATAATATGAAGAGGCAAAAACAAATCACATGGAGAATTTTGAAAGGGAAAACATCCTACTTTTGATGGTGAAGTAAAATCTAGTCAAGGATTTGAGGCTTGGCTTCTTGAGATGAGGAAGTACTTCCAAGTCCATAAATACTCTATAAACATGAAGGCAATGGTGGTTATATTTAATTTGAATAAAAAATCATCTATATAGTGGGATCATCTTATACAATCAATAGAGTCAATGAAAGGAAGATTGCGTGGAATCAATTTAAGAAGTAGTTTAAGCAAAAGTACCTCTCTGAGAGGTACTATGATGACAAAATTAAAGAGTTTCATAAGTTGAAATAGGGACAAATGACCATAGATGAGTATGTCAATAAATTATTGTAGTTGCTAAGGTAAGTTAAGAATATAAGATATGATAAGGTCAAAATTCAACATTTTCTAAGGGGATTACCTCAACCATACAAGGAAAGAATTGAGTTTGGTGAGCCTAAAACTCTAGATGAAACCGTGAGGAAGGAAAAATATTATTATGATTAAAACAAAAGAACACTTGAATTACTTAAGGCATAGAAGGAAAATAATAAAGAGAGATTTGACCAAATAAAGAGGGGATTCAAGTTGTTAGCAGATGAGTCTATGAGTGTGGACACAAGTGGACCTTCGTAGTTCAAATAGTTTGAATCTAGAACAAAACAAGACAATGCATACATACCTTTTCCTAAATTAATCAAGTATTGATGAGAGACAAATAAGGGAAGACTTACCTATTAAATGAAGGATTTCCTCGGGATCCTTGAGCTGATGCAATCAAACACCTTGAATGAAGAACTTGTAGAAGATTCACCACAAACAAAGACTAAGTGGATTGTACTAGAAGCAACTTGACTAATCTAAGTAAATGATAAAGGAATATCATTATAAATGATATTAATAATCAGATATGGTAAAGTAAATGTGTCATTGTATTATGAAAAGAAAAAAGAATTACAAACATGGCCTTCGTGTTGTATATCCCTTCTGATGGGTTACTCTTACTCCAACTTGTCACACTTGTCTTGGAAGAATGGGCATAAAGAGCCTAGCACCTAGCAAAATTTCTCTAGCATCTACCTATTGTCAATTCCTCCTCCTTCACCCATGGTAAAGAGATTCAGGAAAAGAGAATAAAGGGGATATGAGAGTATAATGGGAAGAGGATGAGAGAGGATACCCATAATTGTGAAATTTGAGTAAGATCCAAACAAATAGGAGGGAAAGACAATCCAAACTGATTTCGCTCTAAAGACCTCTCGAAGACCTATTTTTTTGTCTGTACAGAGCATGGTGTGACCTACAATGGAGCAATATGTGTTTCAATGGGGGGACACAATCTATTGTAAAGGATAAGCATGCTATCGATGAAGGTTTCCATGAGACACAATGTGTTGAGTGAGTTGCGACACAGGTTTTTGGGAGATCAAAGTGCGTTGAAGTTGCAAAATAAGTTAATCTACAAGGCAAGGAAACTGAGGGTTCATTCTCCATGATAATCTCTTCAGGGATTGTGACAATGCTAGGTTATAGGGTTAATGATATTGACAAAAATTTCATGTAACAAATTTCCCCACAAAGTACAAAGATAGAGAGAAGTAATAGGTGATTTACTTTGATGTGATTGCCAAAGCGAGCAACCGCTGATCAGAGAACTGCCAACAATAATCAAGGACTTTTCAATACAAGCTTTGACATATATGAACTAGACATGTCAATGAATCAAATCATGACAACGACATATTCCAAGGAATAATGCGACATAAATGAAACATTCTTCAAATTACCCAAAGAAACGAAAAGACTCATAGACTTGACACGATGTTGGCATGGGTCTTGGCCAAGTTAGTTTCGAAGCATCGTGGATGCTACGCAAGCTCAAAAGACACTGTGCAAGTGAAAGATGGCACACAAGGCGAAAAACAGAATATTTTGAATATTTTGTGTCACTTTTTGTACTTTTGGACCATATTTTGTGGATATTGGTCATTAGTTGGTAGAGTCAATTAGGAGTTAGTTAGAAGTGGACCATGAATGTAAAGGTGCAAGCCTATAAATAAGAGAAAAATTGTGAATGTAAGCTAATCATGTTGATCATAGAGAATCCTAGACTGAGAATTGAATTGCTATCTGTTTTGGAACTGCGATTTATTGCGCAGAAGTAATATGAGAAGACAAGGGTTGATCTGAAATAGTATTATGATTTTGTCTCTTTCTATTTTTCTGTTTTGCAATCCAATGGTGAATATGTGCAATATGGATCTATGATGTGATGTTTACTGCTTAGAATGATATTATTTTTCTAGATCTATTTGCGCAACAGCATGGTTATTTTTGTGATGAATGAATGATGAGATATTTTAAGAGCGACAATGAATGGTTCTATTGATGATTAAGTGATTGGTTAGATATGATAGATAAAGTTGATGAATCATCAATTCCCATAGCCCTCTTCTATTCTACTAAAACTTGGTTCCGTCAGCCCTCCCTTAAACATCTCGAGTGAGACTTCATCCGCTTCATGGGTGTTGTTGTACAGGTAAAACCTATCTGGTCCAGTGCTTAGGGAGATCACGGTGAGTTGAGTGTCGACATCGTGGAAACCCCTATCAACTGGGTTTTGTTGGTTGGGTTTGCACCAATAAATGGTTCTGTTTTCGGGGCATTCTTACAACTAAGAGCAGGATATGTGGATTTTTACGCTACCATAAATTCAAGATTGGTTTGATTAGAAGCTGCAAGAATTCACTAAAGCAGAAAATCTAAACCCTGGACTAATAACGAACAAGTGGTTGGCAAGATACATACACGAGGGTCCTCACAAGTACTTTTTTTGTGAGTTTCCCATCATATTGTACGAGTGGTTGGCACAGTTCACTTACAAGAAGACAAATTTCCAAGGAGGAGAGCCAACATCCTGGACCCCTGAATTGATCCAGGAGCTACAAGAAACCGACAACGAAGCATCGCGGGTTGTTGAGGTTTTGCTGGATAGTATCCTAGAGGGATATACCACTAAATTTGCAGTCAATACTACCAAGTACTACAGTGAAGCAGAAAGGGAATTTTTCAACGGACCCAGAGGTATATTTTTGTTGTCGCTACAATTAATAATTAATATGCTTGTCTGTGAAAAGGGTATACTAAAGATGCACCTTGAGTAGTAGAGCTTCGGTGTGCGAAGGCAATGGATACTGCGACAAAAGGGGGGAGATGAATGGGAAGATAAGGGGTATATGGGTGCAAGTTTCGACAATACTATGAGGGAAGCCGAGGAAGAAAGTGGTTTTATGAGGGGAGGAGCAAGGTTTCGAAAAGAGAAGAGGCAGAGGACAGGGGAAGGTCCTGCTGCGATCGAAATGCAAGATCACGAAGGAAGAACACATGGGACGAAGTGACCCTACATCGATGAAGAGGACGACCAAACCCAGACTATGACCAGAACAACAGTAAGATCAAACCCCAACAACAACATACCCATGCCTCCACGCACTACTTCAAATTCAGGGAAAAACACAAATTCCATGTCAAATTTCTCGACGTGTCAACAACATTCTAGTAGTAGATCAGCATCTGCAGGAAGAAGGCCCAGGATGGTGGGCGATGACACAAAGTTACCATTTTTCCATGGAAACAGGATCAATGATCTTGAGCAGTATTGGTTTCTATGCAAGGTAGTGTGGACTGTCAGACAGGCCACGGATGATGACATCAAGAAAGGCCAATTGGCGACTACTCTTTGGGGTCGTGCACTAGATTGCTACATGAAATTTATAGAGGTTCCTATAGGGACCCCTGTAAAAACATTGGATGAAATAAGGAGGGGATTGATTGAAGAATTCCGAAAACCTAAATATGAGGCGCAGTACATTACTGAGTTAAAAGAGATTAAGAAATTTCCTAATGAGACTATTTGGGACTTCGATAAAAGATTTAAGACGCTGATGGCGAGAGTCAATTTTTATATGAACGGCGTTCAACACAAAGAATGGTTTATCATAGCGCTACTACGTCATATCTAGAAACCACTGATGCAACAGAAGACCGCGACACAGAGCGAGGCTCTGGAGATTGCAATGAATTTTGAAGCTTTACCTGTTGGGAGAATGCAGCTGGTATGAAACAAATTTAGGCGCAACTGGTGAACTTGATGCTTCAATTGCAAGACATTAAGAAAGGAAAATAGAATCACAAAGATCTTTGGTGCACTTGTTATCATGCAGATGGACACACTAAATATACTTGCGTGGACTTCCGTAATTATCTTCTATCTGGGGTGCCAAACCCTCTAAGTTGCGACAGTGTACCATGGTGCCACATATGTCAATTCTATGGGCACCGACATGAATATTCTAGCTACATGCAGAAGATGGTGTCGAAGCCAACAAACCTATATTGTTCATTTTGTCGATCTGTGGGGCATGAAGACAAAGACTCTCGTGCATATGAACTGATTTAGGAAAGGACATATGATTCATACTTTGTGAATGGTGAAGATCTTCACGTAGTACAGCCACCACAGCTGCAGCCTTAGGTGGTAAACTCTTGTCCTCAACCGCAGTATATGCCACTGCCACAAATGCAATTAATACCACCGCAACAATAGTTTGCACCGCAGCCACAGTTCACACCACAACCGCAGTATAATCAAATGGTGGTGACTCATCCATAGCCACAATATGTTCAAGCAACGCACTACATTCAGCACTAGCTGAATCCCCCACCACAGCAGATGGCTCAGCCATAATAGCAGCAGCAAGGAGGATTTTGCGAAGGATTTTGAGAAAGAGGAGGAGACTTCAAAAGAGGACGAGGATGAGGTCATGGATCTATCTAGTGTTACAATTTTGGGGTATTTAATCATTACCAGAGAGATTTACCACACTTACAGTGTTCATGTACATATTGTACTACAATTGATCATACTATCGAGAAGTATCCACAGTTGATCGCAAGATGGAAGGCTAGGAACGTTCCTCAGTTGTAGAATCAGAACCAGTTGCAGACTCAAAATCAACTACAAAACCAGAACCAGGACCAGAATCAATTTCCACTTCAGAATCAGACTGTGAATCAACCCATGAACCCTCCATTCAACCAAAATCCACCACTGAATCAGAATCCTTCGATGAACCAGAATCAAGGGCCGGCAGTTGTGATGATCTCGACGGAGCCCAAAATAGAGGATGTTGGAATTTCCATCGTCACTCGTGGAGGTGTGATGACTGGAGAGGATGGGACTCACCCGTAGGTTCGATTAGCTGGGAAAAAAAGGTTCCCTTTGATATCACAACTGGAAAAGAGACATTCTTCGAAACTCAGGATGTGATCGGAAGAAATCCTGGTAAGTCACCTATCTATGAAATGCCCTTTGAATTTTATTCATCATTTGAGGAAGGACCATCGCAGCAGCATGCTAGCTTGCAACACTTCTTTGAAAGTTTCTTGTCGTTGGCACGAGATCCCAATGTTTTGACCAAGATTGAAAATTTGTTGCACTGCCTGGGTAAGGAACGGAAGGATTCCGCGGTGAACTCTTTACACAAGCAAAAGACGGGCAAGGAGATGTGCATAAACATTCAAATTGGGGACTATGAAGTCGACTTGGTCATTATGGATCTGGGATCATATGTAAATATCCTAACAAATAAGACATGAAGAAAATGGGGAGGCTGACATTGGGTTGGTCCCCTATGTAGCTGCGCTTGACTAATAAGGCTAAAGTACAACCAATCGGACGTGTGTCAAACCTGGTCGTATATGTTGAAGGTATGAAGACCTATGACGATTTTGATGTGATTAAAGTTGTTAATGGTAAAGGCTCCTATCCCGCACTACTAGGGATTGGATGGGACAATGATAGTATGGCAGTGACTAACTTCAAGAAGCAAATGATGACATTTGAAAACCAAGACCTCAGAGTCATCGCTCCTATGGATCCAAACAAAGGATGGTGATGTATCGAACCAGTGAAGGATGAAGCTGTCAGGGGATGGGATCATGCTTACAACAACTATGAAGATTATATCCACCCAAATGCTAACGGAGAACTCTGTTGGTGTAGCGCTAGTTCTACGTCCTCTGATTTTGACGATGCATTAGAAAACTGGAAAAATTGAATGCACGAGGTGTCATTCAGAAAGCGAGGTCTAATCACACAGTCACTGTGCCATGACGTGACTGAAATGGTTGAATTACCAATTTACGAAGGGCTACCTGACCTGTCTGCATTCTTAATGGATTTTGAAGAGAACGTATCAGAACCACAACGATTGTTGGCACCGCAACAATTGTTGCCACTGAAGGCTACTCCAGCACAGTGGTGCTAAAAGTACTGTCGGTGGCATATCCAGTGTATGCACATGCTCATTGCCACATGCGGTCGATGATGGAATGTTACAATGTTTCTGGTGAACCCGAGGATGACGATGAGCTACGAAATATCAATAATCTGGAAACAGAAGGGAGCAGGGATGTCGCAGCACTAGATATACCAACTGATCCTATGAATCAGCCGCTGAAGATTAGAAAAGTTAACATTGAAATGGAGGAGAATCCAAAATTTTCTAATGTTGGGGACTGCTGGGACGAAGAGACCATGGAGAAGATCACAGATCTCTTGCATGAATTCCAAGATCTATTTTTGATGAATTTCTCGAAAATGAAGGGGATATTGGGTGATTTGGGAGAAATGAAGATTCCATTAAATCCATATGTGAAACCAGTAAGACATAGGCCATATCGCCTGAATCCATGATACAAAGAAAGAGTCAAGGTTGAGCTTGACAGAATTTTGGATGCTGGAATCATCGAGCCAGTGGAAGAATCAGATTGGATTAGTCCTATGGTGGCCCAAGACAAGAAAACCGATGAAGTTCAGATATATGTCGACTTAAGAAAACTAAATGATGTCTGTATGCATGACCCATTTTCGACACCATTCACATATGAAGTACTCGAAGGAGTAGGTGGTTAGGATATGTACTCTTTTACAGATGGATTTTCTGGTTATCACCAGATAAGAATCGCAAAGGAAGATCGACATAAAACGACATTTGTCATGAAATGGGGCTACTTCCAATACACAGTGATTCCTTTTGGGTTGAAGAATGTGCCTATGGTATTCTCCCGATTTTTTGTCCCTGCATTCAAATATTTCATTCAGAAGTTCCTACAAGTTCATATGGATGATTGGATAGTGCATGGTCTAATTAAGGATCATTTGGAAAACCTTTGACTGATGCTGGAAAGTGTTCGGGTACATGGGGTACTCCCAAAAGACCGAACACCTTGAGCAACCGCTTCACACAAATAGATCACAGATCAACACACCGCTGTTTGTCACGTGGTTAAAACCCTCGAGAGGGAAACAGTCCATGACCCCGGCCAAATAGCTACTTGGAGCAATTTATTATGCAAAAGAAAGAAAGTTACATGAGCTTCTCATAACCGATCAACTAGCCAAGGACCCTCCATGCTCTTTAAATAGAGATCATGGAACAATTTGGTGTTAAGCCACATATCAAGGGTAGGTATGATCTAAGTGAAGTTGAATCATTGGATTAGAATATTTACAAATGCATTCTAATACATACTAAAGAAACACACTTTTACCTAACGGATATATTACACAAGTTGATCTTAACTAACTCACAAGTGTCTAAATATCCTAACATCCCCCCTTAAGAACAACTTGGGATAGGATTGAAGGATTTACAAAAGTGACACTATTAGGAGAAGGAAGGAGGCATTAGAGCCTATCCCCCCTTAAGGACACATTCCTGAACTCCTAACATAGATTGAATTTTAGAAAACTTTGCTTCTGTAAGAGACTTGGTGAAGATGTCTGCAACTTGATCATCTATATGGAAATAGAGCACTTCAATAACACAATCATGAACAAGATTTCTGATGAAGTGCATGTGTATCTCAATGTGTTTGCTGCACTAATGTAGAGCTAGATATTTGGAAAGCTTGATGGCACTTTGATTGTCACACAAAAGTGGAGTAGGCTGCTGCTGCTCAAATCCAAACTCTGAAAGGATCTGTTGAATCCATAAAGATTCTTGACTAGCATTAACTGTGGCTCGATATTCTACTTCTGTTGAAGAAAGAGAAAGAACTTGCTATTTCTTACAAGCCCAAGTGATAGGTCAAGCTCCTAGACTGAAAACATAACCTGCAGTAGACTTTCGATCATCAAGATTGCCGGCCCAATCTGAATCAGTGAAACCAACCAACAGAGGTTCCCCCCCTGTACTATAATGAATCCCAAACTGAATTGTACCTCAAATATATCGAAGTATTCTTTTTGCTGTTTTCCAGTGACTTTCATGAGGTGTTTTCATATAACGGACAACACGACCAACGACAAAGGAAAGGTCAAGACGGGAATGAGTCAAGTATAAGAGACTACCAACAAGCTAACGATACAAGGTGGCATCTACTTCAGGGGAAGTACAAGTGGTAGAAATTTTGACTCCATACTGGAAGGGAGAAGGGGCTGGTTTACAATATTCCATGTGGAAGCAACGAAGAAGGTCACAAGCATACTTAGATTGGGAAAGAAAGATTCCTTCTTTGGTTTGCAAGACTTGGAGACTAAGAAAATAATGCAAATGTCCTAAGTATGACATTTAAAATTTTTGCTTAAGACTAGATTTCACATGGGTTATAAGTTTAGGGTCACTACCAGTAAGGATAAGATCATCAACATAAAGAACAAGTATGATGAGATGGTTTCCTACTTTCTTGGTATAGACATTGGGGTCAGAATGGCATCTAGAAAAACCAGTGTCAAAGGTGAAAGCTATCCATTATGGCATACCAAGCTCTAGGAGCTTGCTTAAGGCCATATAAGGATTTCTTAAGGAGACAGACAAGGCTAGAGTTATCCTGAACATATCCAGGAGGTTGTTCCATGTAAATTTCCTCCTATAAATCACCATGTAAAAAGGAAGACTTGACATCCATTTGATGGACTTCCCAATTATGTAAGGCAGCAAGGGAAAG
Organism: Pseudotsuga menziesii; assembly: GCA_001517045.1. Lineage (NCBI taxonomy): Eukaryota > Viridiplantae > Streptophyta > Pinopsida > Pinales > Pinaceae > Pseudotsuga > Pseudotsuga menziesii. The sequence continues at coordinate 58,445 of LPNX010244747.1, forward strand.
AACAAGGTGGATCGAATTCATTTTTGTGACAGTAACAAAGGTTTCATTGTAGTCAATCCCTTCAACTTGGGAAAAAACTTTGGCAACTAACCTTGCCTTAATTGTTTCAACACTTCCATCTGATGCATACTTAGTTCTGTAGACCCATTCACATCTGACAAGTTTTCTTCCCTTTGGAAGAGGAACAAGATCCCAAGTATCGTTCGTCATTAAGGAACGATATTCTTCATCCATAGCTGCATCCCAATCTGGATTTCCTGAAGCTTCTGTAAAAGTTTCTGAATCATGATTCTTAGAAACTTGAGCCAAAAGAGAAGAGGCTCACTGAAACTGAGAACATGTTCAACATTGATCTCTAGGATCACCGACAAGATCACCAGCTGCTTCACATGTTGAATGGACCCATTGAGGAAGCATTGGTGCTGGTGCAACTGGAGGAACATGAGAAGGTGGAGGTGGATTTTCATCCTCACTGTCATCATCAGAAACTAGAGTTGGAAACCTGTCAAGGAAGTTGGAAGAAGAAGAAGAAGGCACAATCGTCGAATCAGGCTCGCAAACCAAAGATGGCACACCCGCCAAGTTAGGCTCGCAAGCTAAGAGATTTTCATCAAATTTAACATCTCTTCTAATGATTATATCATGAGAATGTTGCTGAAGAAATCTATAACCTTTTACATCTTGTAAATATCCAACAGATATGCACTTTTCACTTTTAGGCTGCAATGCTTTTCATTTTTCATCTGGAATGTGAGCCCATGATTCACAACCAAACACATGAAAGTGACTTACATTTGGTTTAATTTTACTCCATGCTTCTTTTGGTGTTATACCTTGTAAAACTTTAGTGGGTGTGCGATTAACTATGTAATTTGCACAATTTATGGCCTCAGCCCAATATTGAAGACTTAGTCCCTTAGATTGGATCATACAATTAGCCATTTCTTTTATAGTGCGGTTCTTCTGTTCAGCTACACCATTTTGTAGTGGTGTATATGGAACAGTGTGTTGTTGTTGGATTCCTTGTTCAATGCAGAAAGTAGTGAACTTGTCGTTAACATATTCTCCTCCATTGTTAGATATTAACTTAATAATTTGATGACCAGATTATTTTTCAACAAGGGCCTTGTAGGCCAAGAACATGTTAAATACTTCACTCTTAAGTTTTAGGAAGTAAACCCAAATGCATCTAGAGTAGTCATCAATGAAAGTTAAGAAATATTTGAAACCAAAAAATGAATCAGATGGAAGAGGGCCACACAAGTCACTATGCACAAGCTCCAAGGGAATCGAGGCGTGCCAAGAGGCACATTTGTCAAAATTGTCTCGATGATGTTTTCTGAGTACACAACCGAAACAAACACCATCCTTGCAAGATACCATCGGAATACCAGTCACCATATTGTCTTTACATAGTTTTTGCAATGAGCGATAATTTAAGTGACCAAATCGCTCATGCCAAAGTTTGCTCAAGTTATCACTATGAGCAACAAAAAATGAAGGAAAAGGTGATAACCCAAAGTTGTTAAATTTGTACAACCTGGTAATATCATCAACAGTTCCAGTAGCAAGGACATTTTGAGGATTTTTAAAATCCTTGATTACAACTTGGTGAGGGTAAACGTCGCAGTTTTACCTTCACCCGAATGAGTAATTTGATAGACTGATAACAAATTGCAGGAAATTTTTGGAACACGTAATACGTCACTAAAATGACCATTTTCTACTGGAAATGTTCCAGATCCTATAACACTTAGAGATATATCATCACCAACAAATATTTGTTTGGTGTTACATTCATGCATAGTGGAAAATATGGCTTGATCCTTAGCCATATGATAAGATGCTCCAGAATCAATGAGCCATTCATTTGAAGTAGAAGAAGAAGATGAAGTATAAGAGTAACCAGAAGCACAAAGTGCATGTCCATGAGGGGTAGGTTCTGAAGATGAATCTAGGTTGATGTAGTGCTTCTTCATTGCTGCTTCTAAGGATGCCATCTTCTTGAAACACTTAGATTCATCATGATTATCTTTCCCACAAAAATTGCAATGATGCTCAGTATTCTTTCCTTTTGGCTAGGATCCTTTGTCATTTTTTCAAGAAGGAGCTGACTGAGAGGGTTTGGGACCCTTGTTGTTTGGCTTATTATTGCTAAAATTCTATTTCTTGGGAGGCTTGTACTTTTCTTTCTGTTGGGACAATAAGGCTTTCCCAGGTGCATCTGCATTGTTAATTATTCCAAGATGAATGAGATTATCTTGCTCTCTAATTAAGGAATCAAAAAAATGATTCAAGACTAGGCTCTTGATAGCTAGCTATAGTTAAGGATTCTTTCATGAAGTAGAATGTAGATACAAAAACAGAATATGCAGGTCCAAGTTTGGAAAGAATATGATAAATACATTGTTTGTTTTCTTTCTTAATCTTGCATTCTTCACATAAGAGTCTAAGAGTTTTATACTTAGATAAATAGTCTTGAATGCATGAAAAATCATTTGGATTCAAGGAAATCAACTCATTCTCAAGTTGATGACCCCGAATTTCATTGTGTTTACCAAACACAGATTCCAACTTTTCCCAAGCTTTATCACGTTCATCAATTCCAGATATGTGGAATCACAAATCAGTAGAGATTGACATCCCAATAAATCCACGAGTTTCATCACATCTATTTGCCCATTTAATTTTCTTATCATCATCAGTGGGTTTTGTTTCTTTCCCTGAGGTTATCCTGAAAAGTCCCCTATTTCGCAGAACATCCTCCATACGAGATTTCCATGACAAATAGTTAGAACTTGTAAGTATAATATCACAAGGGGTTTCCATACTATAAAATAATGGTTGAAATGACAGAAACTAACTGTCTGGATGCCAAGAGCTCGAAAAAATATGTAGTTTTAAAAAAAAACGACACTGAAAACTGATTTTGGATGATGAAGTTATGCTTGATTAAAGAAAATGTTGAAGATGTCCCCAATAATAATGTGGCAGATATTATCTTGACCAACTAAAAAAAAAGAACCCCCTTCTTCCCAAAAGGAACCTTTGACAATCACTTACAAAAAATTGGTTTTTTTTGAAGTGAATCACTTTTTGTAAAATAAGTGATGTCCACTTTTACAATAATGTTACTTTTTAAACAGTGCGACAATAAATTAAAGACTTAAGTGACTCACTTTTTTATTTATTTATTTAAGTGAGATGCAATTTTACAAAAAGTAACTTAAAAATAGAAATTGCATTCACTAAAAAGTAAGTTGATAACACTTATCAAGGAATAAAACAACTTTGAATCAAGTGAGCTAAGTTTAAAATGTATGTAAAAGAATGGAAAGAGGAGAGGGTTTTTTTTTTTACTCTTCTCTCTCGTTCTCTGTGCTTGTTTTTTTTCTCTGCAAACCACAAAAAAACAACAAACAAACAAAAAAAAATTCACGCTATGGGTGGGGTTAGATCTTGGTTAGCTTACCCGGAGAGTATACGTTTTCAAGTTTTCTCGTTGTTTCTGATTCACCATGATTGCACAAGGTGCATGACAAAGAGCATACGTAGCCGAGAAGACAAGAAAAAAAAAACTTTCCCTTACTATTTCTAATTCGCAGCGATCACGCAAGGTGCACAGCAAAGAGCATACACAGCCAAGGAAGGCAACAGTCTGAGAATAAAACTATAAATATCTAATAATAAAACTGATAAAATATGACAGATTTAAAAAAAAATTTAAACAAATCCGTCACTGTAACATTATAACTTCATATTTGCCGAAATGGGTGTTTCTGGAACAACGGAAATGGTTTTCGGTGAAATGAAAATTATTTCCTAATGGAAACGACGCTTAGAACACAATGGAATAGCTCCCATAGGCCACAAATGCATAGAAAAACCAAAACCAGAAACCCTTTCAAAGTTTTGGCAACACCGATTCCAGATATTGATTCAAAACTGAAAGCGGCTCTTCATAAACGCTCTGATACCATGTTCAGGTACACAGGGTACTCCCAAAAGAACGAACACCTTGAGCAACTACTTCACACAAATAGATCACAGATCAATAGACCGATGTTTGTCACGTGGTTAAAACCCTCGAGAGGAAAACAGTCCACGGCCCCAGCCAAATAGCTACTTTGACCAATTTATTATGCAAAAGAAAGAAATTTACATGAGCTCGTCATAATCAATCAACTAGCCAAGGACCCTCCATGCTCTTTAAATAGAGATCACGGACCAATCAAGTGTTAAGCCACGGATCAATGGTAGGTATGATCTAAGAGAAGTTGAACCGTCGGATCACTCTATGTCTAGAACATATCGTGACCGTCGGATTAGAATATTTACAAATGCATACTAATGCATACTAAATAAACACACTTTTACCTAATGGATATATTACACAAGTTGATCTTAACTAACTCCTAAGTGTCTAAATATCATAACAGAAAGATGTCGACAGCATCAGATCGCGTTGAAATCGAAGAAGTGTATTTTCTACACACCATTTGAGATATTGTTGGGTCACATTGTGTGCAAGCAAGGATTGTTGGTTGACCCTGCGAAGCTAGCGCTCATTTTGAGCTTTCCACCACCGAAAAATGTGAAGATGCTTAGGGCGAAGCTGGGGCACACTAGGTATTATCGTAAATTCATCAGAGGATATGTTGTGATTATTGCCCCTATGTAGAAACTATTGAAGAAAGATGTTGCATTTTTATGGACTCCAGAATGTCAAGGAAGCTTTGACACGCTGAAGGCCAAGATGGCTTCGGTGCCAATACTTGTGTTCCCAGATTGGAACAAGGAGTTCCATTTTCATGTCGATGCATATTCTATTGCACTAGGAGTAGTGCTTGCGTAGCTGGGTGAAGGAGATCTGGATCACCCAATCGCTTTCGCTAGTCGAAAGTTTTCATTTGTCGAGAAAAACTATATGACCACAGAGCACGAAGGTCTAGCAATGGTATATGCACTGCAGAAATTTAGGCATTACCTTTTGGACAGTCACTTCAAAATGTTCACCGACCATTCTGATTTAAAGTACCTAGTCAATAATCCTATGTTGAGGGGAATATATGTCACTGGTGTGAGAAATTTGAACCACAGGAGAATCTAAGAGCGTTAGTGAAGCTCACAAATCAAATTTGGTGCAAAATTGGCAAAAAGCCATCAATTGAAAGGAAAATTACACACACAATGTGAACTGAAACAAGATAATTTTGAACTTTCTAACCATGAAATATGTTATTATCAAGTATATATTACAACATAGGAGTTTCGTGAGGCTTTAGAAGCCAATTGTGAGCATACAAGCCAAAATTGCCAAATTGGCATCAAACTTCCCTAGGTGGGCCAAACACGCCCCAAATCAGCCCAAACAACCACTAATTGCTGACTGGACGTAGATGAAGTGATTTGAGTCAATTATTACACCTAGGACAGTGTGAGTGTGGAAATATGGGTGGTTTAGAGTCTCAATGCAGCATTTAATGCACCAAATCAAGCCAAATTTGGGCAAAATCCACCTCTAGCGTTCCAAGTCAACTTAGTTGTCCACATTTAATGAATGGGAGAACACCAAAAATGATGAGGGTGCACATGTGGCTGGTTTACTGAGCTGGAGTGCTCATGTGAGTGTGAAATCCCCAATTGACTTCGCATTTGTCCAACTAAGCCCCCCTAGTCCACCACATAGTGTAATAATGCTTAAAAAAAAAAATTGACTAAGTAGTGTAAGTAGGGACTAATTGGTTGGATTACTATTCTAACTGTTAGGATATTTAGACACTTAGGAGTTAGTTAAGATCAACTTGTGTAATATATCCATTAGGTAAAATTGTGTTTCTTTAGTATGCATGAGTATGCATTTGTAAATATTCTAATCCGATGGTCACGATATGTTCTAGACATAGAGTGATCCGACGGTTCAACTTCTCTTAGATCATACCTACCATTGATCTGTGGCTTGACACCCGATTGGTCTATGATCTCTATTTAAAGATCATAGAGGGTCCTTGGCTAGTTGATCGATTATGAGAAGCTCATGCACCTTTTTTCCTTTTACATAATAAATTGCTCCAAGTAACTATTTGGCTAGGGGCATGGACTATTTCCCTCTCGGGGGTTTTAACCACGTGACAAACATCGGTGTGTTGATCTATAATCTGTTTGTGTGAAGCAGTATCTGAAGGTGTTCGGTCTTTTGGGAGTACCCTGTGTACCCGAACATGGTATCAGAGCTTTTATGAAGAGCCGCTTTCAGTTTTGATCAAGATCTGGAACCGATGTTGCCGAAACTTTGAAAGGGTTTCTGGTTCTGGATTTTTTGTGCATTTGTGGCCTATGGGAGCTATTCCACTGTTTCTGGAGCGCCTTTTCTATTGGGAACTAGTTTTCCTTTGCTCCAGAAACACCAATTTCGACAAATCTGAAGGTATAATGTTACAGTGACAGATTTGTTTTTTTAAAATCTCTCATATTTTATCAATTTATTATTAGATATTTTATGTTTTAGTCTTGGACTATTGTTTTTCCTGACTGCGTATGCTCTTTACCGTGCACCTTGCGCGATCACGGCAAATCAGAAACATTAAGGGAAATTTTGTTTTCTTGTCTTCTCGGCTACATATGCTCTTTGTCGTGCACCTTGTGCGATCACGGTAAATAAAAAACAACGAGAAAACTTGAAAACGTATACTTTTCAGGTAAGCTAACCAAGATCTAACCCCATTGTGTGGAAAAAGTTTTTTTGTTTTTTTTTAATGATTTGCAGGAAAAAAAAGCAAGCACAGAAAACAAGAGAGAAGAGTATGAAAAAAAAAGCGGGGAGGGGGGGGGGGGGGGGGGGCTTTCTCTTTCCATACTTTTACGTACCTTTTAAACTTAGCTCACTTGGTCCAAAGTTGATTTACACCTTGATAAGTCTTGAGTTCAAGTCTTATCAAGCTACTTTTTAGTGCATGCAATTTCTATTTTCAAATTACTTTATTGTAAAAGTGCATCTCACATAAATAAAATAAAATAAAAGTGAGTCACTTAAGTCTTTTAATTTATTGCCGCACTATTTAAAGGTCACATTATTGTAAAAGTGAACATCACTTATTCTATAAAAGTGACTCACTTCAAAGCAACTTTATTGTAAAAGTGATTGTCAAAGGTTGATTTTGGGAAGAGGGGGTTTCTTTTTTTTAGTTGGTCAAGTTAATATCTGCCACGTCACTATTGGGGTCATCTTCAACATTTTCTTTGATAAAGCATAACTTCATCATCCGGAATCAATTTTAAGTGTCATTTTTTTTAAACCGCATATTTTTTCGAGCTCTTTGTATCTAGCCAGTTAGTTTCTGTTCTTTCAGCCATTATTTTACAGTATAGCCGCCCCTTGTGATATTATACTTACAAGTTCTAACTATTTCTCATGGAAATCTCGTATTGAGGATGTTCTGAGAAGTAGGGGACATTTTAGGATAAACTCAAGGAAAGAAACATAACCCACTGATGATGATAAGAAAATTAAATGGGCAAATAAATGTGATGAAGCTTGTGGATTGATTGGGATGTCAATCTCTACTGATTTGCGATTCCACATATCTAGAATTGATGAACCTGATAAAGCTTGGGAAAAGTTGGAATCTGTGTTTGGTAAACACAATGAAATTCGGGGTCATCAACTTGAAAATGAGTTGCTTTCCTTGAATCCAAATGATTTTTCATGAATTCAAGACTATTTATCTAAGTATAAAACTCTTATACTCTTATGTGGAGAATGAAAGATTAAGAAAGAAGACAAACAATGTATTTATCATATTCTTTCCAAACTTGGACCAACATATTCTGTTTTTGTATCTACATTCTACTCCATGAAAGAATCCTTGTCTGCAGCTAGCTATCAAGAGCCTAGCCTTGAATCCTTTTGTGATTCCTTAATTAGAGAGCAAGATAAGATCATTCATCTTGGAATAATTAACAATGCAGATACATCTGGGAAAGCCTTATTGTCCCAACAGAAAGAAAAGTCCAAGCCTCCCAATAAACAGAATTTTCGCAATAATAAGCCAAACAACAAGGGTCCCAAACCCTCTTAGTCAGCTCCTTTAAAAAATGACAAAGGATCCAAGCAAAAAGGAAAGAAGACTGAGCGTCATTGCAATTTTTGTGGGAAAGATAATCATGATGAATCTAAGTGTTTTAAGAAGATGTCAGCCTTGGAAGCAGCAATGAAGAAGCACCACATCAGCCTAGATTCGTCTTTAGAATCTACCTCTCATGGATATGCACTTTGTGCCTCTGATTACTCTTCTGATTACTGCATCTTCTTCTTCTACTTCAATTGAATGGCTCATTGATTCTGGAGCATCTTATCCTATGGCTAAGGATAAATCCATGTTCTCTCCTATGCATGGATGTAAGACCAAACAAATATTTGTTGGTGATAATAGATCTCTAAGTGTTATAGGATCTGGAACAGTTCCAATAGAAAATGGCCATTTTAGTGATGTACTATGTGTCCCAAAAATTTCCTGCAATTTTTTATTAGTCTATCAAATTACTCATTTAGGTGAAGGTAAAACTGTGACGTTTACACCTCACCAAGTTGTAATCAAGGATTTTAAAAATCCTCAAAATATCCTTGCTACTGGAACTGTTGATGATATTACCAGGTTGTACAAATTTAACAACTTTGGGTCATCACCTTTTCCTTCAGTTTTTGTTGCTCATAGTGATAACTTGAGCAATCTTTGGCATGAGCGATTTGGTCACTTAAATTATCGCTCATTGCAACAACTATGTAAAGACAATATGGTGACTGGTCTTCCACTGGTATCTTGCAAGGATGGTGTTTGTTTCGGTTGTGTACTCGAAAAACATCATCGGGACAGTTTTGACAAACGTGCCTCTTGGCACACCTCGATTCCCTTGGAGCTTGTGCATAGTGACTTGTGTGGCCCTCTTCCATCTGCTTCCTTTTCTGGTTTCAAATAAACTTTCATTGATGACTACTCCAAACGCACTTGGGTTTACTTCCTAAAACTTAAGAGTGAAGTATTTAACATGTCAGACTTAAGACATTTGCATTATTTTCTTGGTCTCCAAGTCTTGCAAACCAAAGAAGGAATCTTTCTTTCCCAGACTAAGTATGCTTGTGACCTTCTTCGTCGCTTCCACATGGAAGATTGTAAACCAGCCCCTTCTCCCTTCCAGTCTGGAGTCAAACTTTCTACCACTTGTACTTCCCCTGAAGTAGATGCCACCTTGTATCGTCAGCTTGTTGGTAGTCTTTTATACTTGACTCATTCCCATCTGACCTTTCCTTTGCCGTTGGTCGTGTTGCCCGTTATATGCGAACTCCTCATGAAAGTCACTGGAAAGTAGCAAAAAGAATACTTCGATATATTCGAGGTACAATTCAGTTTGGGATTCATTACAGTACAGGGGGGAAACCTTTGTTGGTTGGTTTCACTGATTCAGATTGGGCCAGCGATCCTAATGATCGGAAGTCTACTACAGGTTATGTTTTTAGTCTGGCATCTGGACCTATCACTTGGGCTTGTAAGAAACAACAAGCACTTGCTCTTTCTTCAGCAAAACCAGAATATCGAGCCACAGTTAATGCCATTCAGGAAGCTTTATGGCTTCGACAGATCCTTTCAAAGTTTGGATTTGAGCAGCAGCAGCCTACTCCACTTTGGTATGAAAATCAAAGTGCCATCAAGCTTGCCAAAGATCCAGTTATACATCAGCGCAGCAAACACATTGAGATACACATGCACTTCATCAGAAATCTTGTTCATGATAGTGTTATTGAATTTCTCTATTGCCCTACAGATGATCAAGTTGCAGACATCTTCACCAAGTTTCTTACAGAAGCAAAGTTTTCTAAACTTTGGTCTATGTTAGGAGTTTAGGAATGTGTCCTTAAGGGGGGATAGGCTCTAATTCCTCCTTCCTTCTCCTAATAGTGTCACTTTTGTAAATCCTTCAATTCTATCCCAAGTTGTTCCTAAGGGGGGATGTTAGGATATTTAGACACTTAGGAGTTAGTTAAGATCAACTTGTGTAATATATCTGTTAGGTAAAAGTGTTTCTTTAGTATGCATTAGTATGCATATGTAAATATTCTAATCTGACAGTCACGATATGTTCTAGACATAGAGTGATCTGACGGTTCAACTTCTCTTAGATCATACCTACCATTGATCCGTGGCTTAACACCCGATTGGTCTATGATCTCTATTTAAAGAGCATAGAGGGTCCTTAGCTAGTTGATCGATTATGAGAAGCTCATGTAACTTTTTTTCTTTTGCATAATAAATTGCTCCAAGTAGCTATTTGGCTGGGGCCATGGAATATTTCCCTCTCGAGGGCTTTAACCACGTGACAAACATCCGTGTGTTGATCTGTGATCTATTTGTGTGAAGCGGTATCTGAAGGTGTTCGGTCTTTTGGGAGTACCCTGTGTACCCGAACACTAACACCCTCCCTTAATCCAACAACTAAGTACAGCTCACAAAATGATGGAGGCCTTGGAAACTATGGCTCAAGTCACCTCAAATACATAATTCAGAAAATTACAATTTATTTGCCCATATGAAACGAGGAAAAAGAAGGAAAACCTCATGGGACAAAACCTTTCCCCAAGAATGGACATGGGAATGGACTTGCAACAAATAACAAAAAATTACCATCCTTCACTCACCCCAACCAAATATCTTAGGTAGGTGAAGGTCTTCTCTGTGAAATCCTTGGTAAAAATATCAGCAGTTTGCTCGGTGGATGGTTAATATTGCAGTGAGATCACCCTTCCATGCACTAAGCCACGAATGTAATGCATGTGTATTTCAATATGTTTTGTCCTTTGTATCTAAACTGGATCAGTAGATATTTTTATGACACTTTGATTTTCCACCCAAATGTTGGTTGGAGAATCAATTGTGACACCAAATTCCCAGAGAGTTCCCTGCAACCAAACACACTGTGTAGCAGCATTGACTGCTGCCTTGTACTCGGCCTTTGCTGATGAAAGTGAAATGGTGCATTGTTTATTAATTGACCATAAAATGGGACCTTCAGCAAACATAAAAACAAAACCTGAATTTGACTTCCTATTAGTGGGATCTCCAGCCCAATCTGAATAAAAAAATCCAGCTAGTGAGGAATTAGCTGTGTAGTGCACCCCGAAATTCATGGTTCCCTGGACATACTGAAGAATTATTTTTGCTGCTCTCCAATGGATATCATATGGCTGGTGCATATTTATTTCTACAACACTCACATCATAATATAAAACAGGTATTGTGTGAGTGAGATAGAGCAAGCTGCCCGCTAGTTTCCTGTAGAGTGTAATATCCACCAATGGAGAATTGCCAAATTCATGCATTTTAATACCAGAAATAAAGGGAGATGTGGCTGAATTACACTCAGCCATGTTAAACTTATTTATCATGCCTGAAAAATACTATGGTTGACTCATCTTGATTCCTCTTTCACTTTGCTCAATTTCCAAGCCCAAAAATTGCCTTAGCAATCCTAGGTCGGTCATGGCAAATTCACTATGCAAAGATGACTTGATTGAGCCAATTAAATTGGTGCAGCTACATGTAATGAGGAGATAATCAACATAAAGAACAATGACCTGAAAAATACCATCATTTTGCTGCAAATACACATTAGGGTCTGATTTGCATCTAGTGAAACCAATAGAGAGCAAAAAAGCATCCATTTTTGCATACCAAGCCTTGGGGGCTTGCTTGAGTCCATACAATGATTTCTTCAACCTACATACCAATGAAGGATCCTGTTGTAAACCTTCAGGATGATGCATATATATCTCTTCCTGTAGATCACCATGTAAGAATTCACTTTTAACATCCATGTGGTGAACTTCCCACCCTTTACTAGCTATCAGCACTAGAACTAGTCTAATTGAGTCCATCTTTGCAACCAGTGAAAATGTCCCTATGTAATCAACACCATGGACCTGAGAATAGAAATTAGTAACTAATATTTCCTTATGTTTCATATCAGAACCATCAGCATCAAGTTTGGTCTGGAAAACCCATTTTCACTGAACAAGCTTCCTCTTGGGAGGAAGGGGAACCAATTCCCATGTCTTGTTCTCTTGGAGGGACTGAAATTATTCTTCCATTGTCGATCGCCATATTGGGTCATTACAAGCTTTCTTATATGTCTAAGAATCATACCCAACCAGCATATATTATTTCTCAGCAAGAGCACTATCACTTGCAAAGGATGCATAACTAGTTTGTGATATAGTCTTCCTAGGCTCATGGGGATTGCCTGCCAATTCCCTAGCAGCTTGGATGATTTTTTCAGCCCAATTGGGCCTAGATGGTGAGTCATCTATAGAAATATAAAGTTCAGAAACATTTATATCATATATATCAGAAAAAACATAGCATGCATCATCACTTACATCTTTGAATGGCTGAGGAGAGGAGCATTCCCCCGGTGCAAGCTCGAAATCAAGAATTGGCTCTTCTTCAAATTTCACACTTTTCTCAACAAATGTATTGCAAGTGGAGGTGTCAAAGAGCTTGTAACGTTTTGTTTATTCACCATGCCCAACCATAATGCACTCATTTCTTTGTTTTTTCAAGGCTTTCATCTTTTCAGAGGGGATTCTAGCCCATGCTCTAGTCTCGAAAATTATGAAATTTGAGACATTTGGATATTGACCAAAGCATGCCTCACACATGACTCGTAAGGTGTCATTCCTTTTACTGATTTGTGAAAGGCTCTAATTTTTATGTGAGCAGCACAGCCAATGGCTTCATCCCATATCTTGGGACTTAGATCCCTTTCTTCTATCATGCAAGTTGCCATCTCCTTGAGTAACTTATTCTTCCTCTCAGCCACACCATTTTGTTGTGGTGTGTAGGGAGTTGAGTGTTGCATTTGGATGCCACTCTCCTCACAAAGGTGTTGTAGGTTCTTATTCACATACTCCTTCCCATTATCAAACCTAAGGACCTTAATATTATGCCCACTCTGATTTTCTACCAATGCCTTCCAAATCTGCAAGTGTTCAAACACCTTAGACTTCAATTTAAGGAAGTACACCCAACAAAATCTAGAGTAATCATCTATGAATGTAAGCACATGCCTTGATCCACCATATGATGGAGTGGGAAATGGACCAATCAAGTCTGAATGCACTAACCCAAGTGGTTTGGTTGCTCTCCTTACTTTCCCCTTCTCATAGCTTTGCTCAGGATGCTTCCCAACTACGCACCCAATGCATGCTCCATTTGATGATCTAATTTGTGGAAGCCCTTCCACCATCTTATCTCTATGTAGTTCATGCAAGTACCTGTAATTCATGTGACCAAACCTCTCATGCCATAGCTTCAAAACCTCATTGGCATGTGAGAGAAGTGCTTGGTCATTGGAAGTGGGGAGGAAGTTAGAGAACTTGTACATCCTCTCATGGTGATCTGCATACCCAATTGCAATGACTTGGTCTGTTGAGATTTCAATAATCTCTACCATGTTTGGAGTGAAGGTCACTCTCTTTCCCTCTCCTGTATGGCTCATCTGATAGACTAACAGTAAATTTGCTGCAAGGTCTGGTACATACAATACTTCACTAAAGTAGCCATGTTGTAAGTCGGTCCTACCAATCCCCTTGGTCTGGATTTCTGAGTCATCCCCCATTCAAACTGATGGGCCAGCATTCAAACCCATGGAGGAGAAGAGCTCTCTCTTGGCTACCATATGCCTGGAAGCCCCTGAATCAATGATAAAATATGAAGAGTTATAAGTACCTGCCACCAAAGCATGGCATTTCTCCTTGCTTTCATTTGAACTGGAGGTTCCATCCTTCTTCTTTGTGCTGTCAGGGACTGGAATGTTGTTCCTCTCTAGTAGCTATGCCATGGTGTCAATGGTATTTTTCATGCATGAGCTCTCTGGAATCCATCCCTTGTGAAAATAGGTGCATTTGGTCTTTTATTTTCCCTTCTTGTTCTTCTCCTTGGAAGGATTCAAACTTGCATCACTAGATTTGGGTTTTTCTTCTTCTTTTGCAGCTTTGAATTTTTGGACTTGGGCTTTCCCTTTGAGGAATTTGAAACTCCCACTGTTAATGCTTGGTCCTTGCTCTTGATGGTGCCCATTTAGATCAGCTTGTCCTTCTTCTGAGTAAGTGACTCCGTGGATTTTTCTAGACTGGGCATTTCCCAGTTTCGAAGTGTTAACTTGTCAGAGTGGAATGTACTCACAAAAATAGAGAACTCTGGCCCCAACTTCGAAAGTATGGATAAGATAAATTGGTCCTCTTTCTTTTCAATTCCAAATTGCTTTATCTGCAACACAAGTGACTTAAACTTGGTGAAGAAGTCTTGGATAAGCTCATTCTCAAGCTGGTGACCACGTAGTTCATCCGTTTTCCCAAATAATGCCTCTAGTTTTACCCAGAACTCATTGGGTGTTGTCAAACTGTCAATGTGGAACAATAGCTCTCTTGATATTCTCAGAAACAACAATCCAAATGCCTCATCCAATCTGTTGAAGTACTTGGATTTCTCAACTGCAGAATTTGGTTCCACCTCAGTGCCCATGGTAACTCTGTAAATCCCCTTGGCTCTCAAGTGAATCACAATATCTGCCTTCCAATCAAATAAATTGAAGGGTTTTAACATGATGTAGATACCCTCCATTTCTACCTACGTTGATGATGAAGAAATTGTCGAATGTTATGCAAAAACACCATTCAATTTTATTTGGAACTCCACTAAAAATGCAGCTCAAATCACTATGAATTGATCTGCAACTCAAAAATATCCAACAGGATTTGATACCCTGTGATAAATTCGAACCATAGGAGAATCTAGGAGCGTTAGTGAAGCTCACAAATCAAATTTGGAGTGAATGGACCAAAACAGCCACAAATTACTGAATGGACGTGGTTGAAGTGATGTGGGTCAATTATTACACCTAGGATAGCGTGGGTGTGGAAATATGGGTGGTTTAGAGTCTCAATTCAACATTTAATGCACCAAATCAAGCCAAATTTGGGAAAAATCCACCTCTGGCGCTCCAAGTCAACCTAGCTGTCCACATTCAATGAATGCGAGCACACCAGAAATGATGAGGGCACACATGTGGCTGGTTGAATGAGCTGGAGTGCTCATGTGGGTGTGAAATCCCCAATTGACTTGGCATTTGTCCAAATAAGCCCCCCTAGTCCACCACATAGTGTAATAATGCTTAAAAAGTAATAAAATTGACTAAGTAGTGTAATTAGGGACTAATGGGTTGGATTAATATTCTAACAGTTGGCTACTTCTCTTTGAGGAGATTGATTTTGAAATAATTATGAAGCCAGGTTGCTTGAATGTTGGCCCTGATCATTTGTCCAGAATTGAGATGGGTGAGGAGCCCACCAATATTGAAGAGGGGTTTCCTGATGCGCAATTATTCAGAAGAAACAGTTGGTGGTTAAAGCTTCTGATTTCCAGTTGATTATTGGACACCTGTATAAGCTTGGACCAGATGAAATTTTGCGGCGTTGTGTCCTACCACATGAACAAGAGAAGATTCTGGAGGAAGCACACGTGGGCGTTGCTGGTGGAAACTACGATGGTCGTGCTACGGCCAGGAAGGTGTTTCACAAAAGGCTCTGGTGTCCTACTTTACATAATGATGCAACAGATTATGCGCGGAGCTGGGATGTCTGTCAATGCACTGGAAAACCATCGCGACGGGATGAGATGTTGCTCGTACCCCAGGTAACCTTACAACCTTTTGATAAATGGGTCGTGGATTTTGTGGGTTCAATTAACCCACTTGGGAAGAGAACTAGTGAGTGGTATATAATCACAACAACATACTATCTGATGTGGTAGGCAGAGGCTGCAATAGTTGTGGATTGCACTGTTGCGACAGCAACCAAGTTCCTTTTTGACAATATTGTGATACGGTTTGGGTGCCCAAGGATACTGATGAGTGACCAGAGTAATCATTTCATCAATCGCACAGTAAGAGCACTAAGGAGGAGTTGTAGATACAAAACAACAAAAGTACCCCACATCATCCATAGGCGAATGGAACTGTAGAAGCATTCAACAAGAATTTAGAGCATGCACTTACAAAGGTATGTAACGCTAACCGAGATGATTGGATTTAAAGATTCCAGCAGTATTGTGGACATATCGCACAACTTGCAAGAGATTGACGGGGAAAACACTGTTCAAATTTCTATATGGGCAAGAGACAGTCATGCCTATGGAGTACATTGTTCTCAGTCTGTGCATTGCAGCCACGACAGGCATGGATGATGAAGCAGCGCTACAGGAGTGTGTGGCATAGTTGATACAGCTTGAAGAGGACCGCTTTAAAGCAAGTTTCCATCAACGCATTGAGAAGGATCGACAGAAGGCGTGGCATGACCACCACATAAAGAACAAGCACTTTCAACAAGGTGATTTGGTGCTATTATAGGATAGCAAGTTCATGAAGCATCCAGGTAAGATACAGATGCATTGGTTAGGTCCATATATTGTTAATACCATTACTTCTGGGGGGGTAGTTCAACTACAGTAATTAGATGGAGCGGTACTACCAAAACTGATGAATGGTTTTTGATAGAAGCCCTATAGGACAAGGTCAAAGTTGCATAGTGCTTGAGGTATTGCGCCATGTAAAAAAATGACGATGAAGTAGAGGAAGGGCGCACCAGGAGGAGGTGGATGCGTAAGTAGGGGAGTCAATAGCACGATTAGGAAGATCTGTTGCAACAACTATAGGGTCACGATGTAGTCAAATCAACAATAAATGAAGCACAATTAAGACAGCTAACTGACAATGCTTGTTGAAGCGACACGTATTGATAGTGGATTGGACCACTGGGTTGATATAATTGATGGCGAATTCAGGAAATTAATGCATGATTTGGTCATGATGACCACGGTCGATTTAGTAATGATTAGGAATGGATCGACTGGATGTTATAAGAAGGTGCTCGACGCTGGTTGCAAACACCACTATGATAAGTTGGGTTGCAAAGAGTGTTGAGGCAGAATTGAGTTCCAACACTGTTGAGTGAATTATGAGAGATGTAGAGTGAAGAAGAGAGGGTGTCATGACTATGGGGAATTGTTGTGGGATGCAGAGTAACCCCGACACAGTAGATATTTCTAGTGAGAGGGACTCGCCAATCAGACCAGTTACGATTCTTGAAGAATTTGCCAGCATGCAAGTTGGATCATCATCTATCTTGACGAAGAAATGACGAGGGAATAAGACAATCTCCCCGGCGTCGACGAAGAGGAAGACATGGACATCAGTAAGAGCGTAGGAAGACACAGCCACCCAGACAGGGCCATCTAGCTTTGGTGCTGAAGAATCATCCCGGGCTACATCACTCCAACCTGGCCTGGTGCAAGGCCCCAACGGCTCACCAAGAACCAGAAGTATTAGTCAAAGATGCCACCACTGCCAAAAAAGGGATGGTGTGCAACACCGATATTGTCCCAACACTGATGAAGATGAAGTATGAGGACCACAGCTTGTTGGCATTATAGGATGTAGCAAATGAGCCCTATGAGTCATTACCTTTAATCGCAAGAGGGCCCATAGTGCATATCCCACAGCCATGGACAAAGGGGTTGGATAGAGCTGGGTTGCTAGGGCTCATCAACATGCCACATTTTGGGCGGTTGAAGGACGCAAACGCCTGTGTGAAGCAACTCTTGTATTGCTTTCATGGAGGGACTTTGTGGTTGGACACACCAGTCGCAATCACAGTGGATTTGATTTCGGAGATCATGAGGTTTCCAAAGGATGGGCCAGACCCATCGCAATACTTCAAAGGTAGGGAGAATGATAAGTGCCTTGATGCATGATTGAAGTTGAAATATGACTTTCAGTAGGATGGCAGAGCGTATCACATTGATAGCATCAACGACCACATTGTACGTATCAATGCCAAGATATTATCGAGCAAGATTTTCCGCAAGAACTGCCCCATCCAGTGCACTTCAGGGGTGATTACGTGTGCAGAGCAGTGCGCAGAAGGGTTACAAATGAACTGGTCCCTCTTTTTGCTAAATAAATTGACAGAGGACACAGTATCAATTTAGGTCGGAGAGAGGCCTTTCACATATAGCTGTCTACTGATCCTCACTCATTAGTGGCTTGGATGGAGCCAGAGGACTACCAAAGGATGGATGTTGAATCTGTTAAGGTTTGCAAAGGCGTAAGGTACCAAAACTTGTGTTGGGTCGAGGACCCTAGTAGGTAAGAGGATTACACGATCCACTTTTGGGTATACTAGGAAGCGTTGCAGGTGGCAACTATCAAAGTTCCCCGACTAACCAATGAGGTCGCAGCCAAATATTGAAGGATCACTCAGTTCGCCATAGGACCGAACACAATTCATATACAAGATCATCGCGACCCAAAAAAACAATGGTCACCAATGTCTTATAAGGTGACAGATGAGGAATTAGAGGCATCCATTGATGACTGGCCTATAGCATGGTGGGAGTCGGTTAGCACCAATGAAGTATCAGTAGGACCACCAGCAGATGCACCCGATGATCCAGTAAGAGGAGTTGACCAACAGAGTCACCATGACTCCGATGGCGAGTCCTTGATAAAGACTGACCTAGAGGCACAATGTATCATTAAGGATATAAGGATGAAGAAGTGAATGGAGCAGGATGTGAGCAGCAACACACTCTCAGCGATGGAGGTGCAACTCCAACGGCTCGTTAAAGCTGTCAATGATTCAATAGATATCACAACAAAAGAAATGAAGAAGTCCACCGAGAAAGGATTCACTGAGGTAAGGACCAAGTTAGATTCTATTTATAATGTTGTTTTGCGACAAGCACCGGAGAGTGCAGTTATGCAGGACTATGTGTCGATTAGCACTGATCCATGGGCCAGGAAAGTTCAGGTTCCCCCAACTACAATTGACATCGGACAAGAGGATGTGAACTCCTCACTGCAGCAGCTGCAAGGCATTGTAGTGGATATCAATAATTTGTCCACCCAGACTTAGTACACGCATAACGGGTCTCCAACTAGGAGTTGGCAGATCGACAGAAGGAGATCAGCGACCAGTACCTGTGGTCGCAGGAAGAAGAGGAGACACTGAGGAAAGAGGTACAGGATTTGTGTCGTGCAAAGGAAACATTGATGGCAGATAAAGCATAGGAAATTGAGGCACTGCAGAAGGCACAAGAGGATCAGAAGATGAAGACTACAGAAGAGATCATCGAACTGAAGAAAGAAACCGACCTCCTTGTTGTTGAGAAAGTGCAATTTTTTGCTAGTCAAGGGCAGGTGGAAGAGGCTGTTATCGATTCCTGTAAGAACATCCGTGATAGCACTGTGGATTTGGATGCATTTGCAAAGGAAAAGCAAATTAGAGAAGTCATCTCTAAGCTGCAGCTGGACAATAGTATTTTGAACACTCTGATTTACCCAGACACACCACCAAACTGGATTGCAGAACGAAAGGGTGCCATTAAGGAGATTGCAACACCGTTTGAAGAAATGGAGCAGGATACCAAAAATATTACCGATGCGACGACGCAATTTTGGGGAAGTGTCATTCAAGATGAACAGTTAGAACAACTAACAAAGTAGTTGCAGGAAGCTGAGGGCCAGTTAGCAATGCTGAAGATGACATTGAGGACAATGCCACCAATTTTTTCGATTACGCGTTCCATAGAATTAAAGGAGCTACAACAAGTTGGGAAGGCTGATTAGGAGTGATAACGGAAGCGCAATGACCAGATCAACGAGTTCAAAGAAATTGGAGCCTAATTGTCGGCAAAAGCAATCGTTGCATTGCAGGCTGTGCAAGAGGGAAAGAAGGAAGTGAACGAAAAGCTGGTGGAGCATCCACTAAGGCAGGATTTTCTCAGAAGTCAGGAACTTGCGGAGAAAATTAAAACTTAGGTAAAGGAGCTCACTCAGCAGTATGACGACTTCAAATAGAAAATCAATGAGTATACCATATCCAACTGACGTGGCTCGAGGGCGAGCCACAAGATTGTGTTGGGGGTCTGTTGGCAAGGGTTTTGGCCAAGTTAGTTGCGCAACATCGGAGATGTTACGTAAGCTCAAAAGACACCACGCAAGTGAAAGATGGCACGCAAGGCAGAAAATATACTATTTTGAATATTGTGTGTCACTTTTTGTACTTTTGGACCATATTTTGTGGATATTGGTCATTAGTTGGTATAATCAATTAGAAGTTAGTTAGAAGTGGACCATGAATGTAAAGGTGCAAGCCTATAAATAGAAGTAGAATTGTGAATGTAAGGGAATCATGTTGATCATAGAGAATCCTAGAATTAGAATTGAATTGTTATCTGCTTTGGATCTGTGATTTATTGCGTAGAAGTAATATCAGAAGACAAGGGTTGATCTGAATACTGTTATGCTTTTGTCTCTTTCTGTCTTTCTGTTCTGCAATCCAATGGTGAATGTGTGCAATATGGATCTATGATGCGTTGTTGAATGCTTATGAATGATATTATTTTTCTAGATCTGTTTGCGCAACAACATGGTTATTTTTGTGATGAATGAATGATGTGATCTTTTAAGAGCGATGATGAATGGTTCTATTGATGATTAAGTGATTGGTTAGATCTGATAGATAAAGTTAGTGAATCGTCGATGCCCATAGCCCTCTTCTATTCTGTGGAAACTTGGTTCCGTCAGCCCTCCCTTGAACATCTCGGGTGATACTTCATCCACTTTGTGGTTGTTGTTGGACAGGGTAAAACCTGTCTGGGCCGGTGCTCAAGGAGATCGCGACAAGTTGAGTGTCAACAGCGTGGGAACCCCTGTCAACTGGGTTTTGTTGGTTGGTTTTGCGCCAACACACGATCCAAAGACAAGTTGATTACCCAACTATTTGAATGGGATACAAATAAGTGCCATGCTCAAGGGTTATGATAAGCTGCCATAAATATAAACTCATACGCATTTCCCTTCCCTTATTCCCCATCATTAATTTTTTTTTGAACATCGCTCGGGAAACCCTCAGGTACTTCCCCAATTTTTTTAGGATGGTACCTGAGGTAAACTGTCAGCCCTAATTATGAGGCCTAACCCAATGCGGACATTGAGTGAGGCCCCAACATATCCACCCAAGGATTTGATCCCAAGACCTTTTGCTAGCATAAACAATTCTCAACCAATTGAGCTAACCCACCAGGATCGACCCCATCATGATTGATGAGTACCTCTTTTTTTATTAACGAGCTTGAGGAGGATAACAGATCCTCAATATAGCTCGTCCTTCGGACGTGTGAAATATCACATGTTTTGAAAACCTGGGAAAGGAGGGGTTCGGTCTTGAAAGCATCCTTCAATGTTCAATTTTACAAGTCCAAAGAAGGTAAACATGACAATTTTTCATATTTAGAGAGTCTGAAAAAAACTAAAGAAGACTCCAGGGTGAACTTTTTTGTAAGTTTAGTCCCCAAGGTCTGAAAAAAGGATAAAATAATACCTAGGAGAAATCTCTTAGTTGGTAGTTGACTAAGGTATTCCTTTTTCGTAATTAGTTCTCTAGGTCCAAAAAAGGGGTATACTATCACTAGACAGATGTTACTTCGATAAAAATCATAAATCTTAAAGAGTTTAATGAGTGTGAAGCAAAAAATATCACTTGTATCGTTCCATTGATATATGACTATGGAGCAAGAAACAGTAAAACCGACATTATTTAACTAAAGGTTTAATGAGCACGAGAACATCATAAAAATCACTCAGAAAATTTTTGATGTTTGAACCAAAGCACAAAAAAGGAAAAAGTAAGCTCAAACCACTTTTCATGTTTTTTAACCAGAGCACAAAAAATTGAAAAGTAAGCTCGACACCTCGTACTGTTTTTAACGAGCTCGACGAAAGGTTGGAAATATGATCAAAGCATTTGTTCCATTTTTTAACGAGCTTGGAATACATAATGAACTATGCTCAAGATGTTGTTTCATGGTCTTAGCAAGCTCGAAACTGAAACAAAGTGTGCTTGACATAAGTCCCATTGACGAGTATTTTTCCAACATGATGTCTAGAGGTTGGTACTTGGCCCCCATGATGTCATGATGTCCAGTGTCTTAAATCCAACATAATATAAAGACGTTGGATACATCATGCCCACCAAGCTTCATTTCATCTGCCTACTCTTTTCTTCACCCAACTAAACTCTGGGCTACTGCTAGGAAAAGGTTCACTAGAGACAGGAAGAAAGAGGATCTAGTGACAAAGGCAGGTGAAATGAAGGTTCAATTCCTAAAAAGGATGGTGAATCGACTAATAAGAAAGGGACTCTCTAAATCTATTTCATTTTTTAATGAGCTTGACACGAAGAAGGAACTCTACTCAAGGTGACTTGTTTCATTTTTACACAAACTTGAAACAAAAAAGAACTATGCTTGTGGTAGCCCTTCTCATTTTTTAATGAGATTGAAAGGGAATGAAATAAAAAAGAGCTATGCTGGGGAATGGTCTAATTTTTACACAAGATTGAAACCAAAGGTAAACTCTACTTGAGGTCAGTTTCATTTTTATGCTAGCTTGAAACTAAAAGTAAACTCTGCTTGAGGCCGGCTTCATTTTTACACAAGCTTGAAACCAAAGGTAAACTCTGCTTGGAAATAATTACTACCCAACATGATGTCCAAAGGTTGGTAGCATACCCACTGACATTAGAAGATAACAGGATAAATCCGGCATGATGTCCAGAGGCTATAGACATGCCCCCCATCCCTAAAAGGAATAAACAACTAAAACATGTGAAACATCCATGGAAGTCTGATGACTAGCAGTCATACGATGATCAGGTTGAATAAAGGAATGTTGATCAATGGTCACTATCTTCCCCATCATGGGGAAAATACATCACTCGAAGGAGTGAGGACACTATATATTTCATTGTGTAAACATAATCACGTACGAGGATCGTATTGAAATCCAAAGGACCTTGGAATACTATAACATCAATACATACAATTTTCTTCTAAGGTAATAGGTAACCGAGGAAGGATCCCCAAAGGTTCATAGGTATTCTATTAGGATCTAGTATCTGACTAGTGGTGGAAACCGGTTGAGGAGAACCTATAGCTTGCCAAGCAGTTGAGGATAAAATACTAATAGAATCCCATTCATCAATAATAGTACAAAATCTGATCTTATCAGCAAATCCTACAGATATCTAGAAAGGAATGTCTAAAGGAAGACGATATTCTTAGTTAGACTCCTCCAATCAAAGGAGATAACCTCAGTACTTGGAGGGGGTTTTGTTGAAATGGATAGGATTTCCCCTTGTCTAGAACAGTCGGAACTGACTAAGAAAACTTCAGCACTTCTTAATTCACTCTCAATTGGAAGAGTAGGATGAGACGAAGATTTTGTCAAGGTGACCACTTCAGTCTAAACACTCTTATATGTAAGAGTGGGATCAAGTGGGGGAAACATCGAATCGATCACATCAATGACATTTGTTACAGCTGATTTTACCATGCATGGTGGATCACACATTTATGGCCTTCCCTGTCCCTCTGCAGACTCTTTGGACCCCATGGACCATTTTCGTAACTTTGATGTTTCCAAGATCATCCATAAAAACATGCATTATTTTCCATACACAACTTTAAACATATTCTCGTGTATATACGCGAATATGACCCTCAAACCCATGTACATCGGGATTTGTGCAAAAGGCCAAATAGTTTTGGATTTCTCCTTGATGTGGATCGGAGTCACTTGTCTCTTGGCCTTCCATATGCCTTGAGATCGCTCGGATTTGACCTTCCATTACCCCATTGAAGCAATATATAAGGAACCCTTTGGATACATTGAAAGGGGAGGAATTGAAGAGAAAGAAAACTATAGTCCATTGTTGCCAGAGCTTATACTTGAGTTTTCATCCCTTTGTCCCTTGGAGCACTTTGTGTTCTTCCCAAGCTTGCATTTGCTTGTGAGATTGTTATCGAGAGATGGAGGATTGAAGTGGTGGAGGCCCAGGTGGAGGACTCGATTTCTTCGGATCCCAGACGTGACAAAAGAGGTTGTCACCATTGTAATCTCTAATTTATATTAATAGAAATATCTTTTCCTGTCCAATAATGTGTATTTAAAATAATATTGAATCCATGGATGCTTTTAAATGCTTATATGTTATTGATTATATATGCTAGAGTAGGTCTAACAACATTATATAGCATGCTTGTCTTGTTTGTTGAATGTTGAGAGAGAAAATTGTTAATACAAGCGAGAGTGGAAAAGCTCAACAGGGATCTACATCAACCATCTGGAATAAGGTATGTTTTGAGATCCTTTAGTGTTAGATGTTTTCTTTCTCTTGCATATGAGAAAGGATTGATTTATGTGGTTACTCTGTCTATTGTGGTACCCCAAGCCATAGGAAGTTTTCTCCGTAATAGAATTGGCGACCATACTGGGGAATTCCTAGTCATTTCCTTTATGGGTTTTATCGGCATTCAATGTTCTTGAATTGCTCTGATTTCTCTGTTTCTGAGTCGGGTCTGGGGGCATGTTTGCCTAGTAGTGTCTGATAGGAGTAAATTTTGTCTTATCTTGTGTGTTTACCTTCTTTTTTATCTCTTTTTCTTCCTGTACACGAGTTTTGTCTTCACAGTCGTGTGTACACACGGTTTTTACTGGGATATCCACGTATATACGCGGGTTTTCTGCACACAGTCGCGTATGCCCCTGAGTCTTCTTAGATGCTTCTGGAGTCTGTATACACCTCTGTTTCTAACCCGAGACGCCTTTTAGTTTTAATTTTTTGAAAATGTTCTTGTCATTTCATTTTCTATTTTTTTGGGATTAGTGCATTAGGTCTCTTTTACCTTAGTGCTTTGTTTGGGTGCTGTCTGATAGTTCTTGCAAAGTTTGGGGGTTGTAGAGTCATACTTTTGCTTTATTATCTCATTTTAATTCAAAAAATACAAGAACATTTTCTTTTTGCATCATTATGCATTGTTGAATTTTGCATTTTGCATGGTACTTGCATTAGGTTTGCTTGGGAAGTATTAGTCAGATTTTCATATTGGAATGATTGCACATTCATTTGAAGGAAAATTTTGCACTTCACGTAGTAGCATACCCCATTTTTCATTCGACACAGTGCATTTGCATTGATTGTTAGGTGTGCATTTCACTTCTTGTTGCATCATAACATCATTAGTTGCACGACCATTTTCCTTTTTGAGTAATAAGCCAATTAAAATCAACACATAATAAAATGAATTACACTCTTTTCTTTTATAGAGTGCACCAACAAGATTATGTTTTAGGGTCTTGGAATAGTTCATTGTGAGTAAATTCTCCAAGACCACTAAACAAAACATTTATGTGTCTGTCTAGGTGAGAGTGTGAAATTCCTTTATATAATTAGTGTTTCTCAGGATCCTCCTCTTACAAGGGAGTTAAGCACGAGGCAGTGTGAGTGGTTATTGATTGGGATGACCCCTGGTCATAACTGAGTAGCATCGGAGATATTTCCAAGATTGTATTCATATCTGGGGGCTCTTTCGAGAGTTTCGGGCTTTGCTAAACTACCCATACGGTCAATCCTGCATGCGACTGTCTGCTTGAGCATTGATTATATTGAGGTGACCTTAGTTTCCTTACCTAGGTTATCGAGGGGGTACTTTGAAGAGGTTATTCTGCAAGTTTCCTTGCCAGGTAGGGGTCGGACAGCAAAGTCGCTATATGCGTTGAAGCTGAGGGCCACTATAATTGGTTACGAGCCTTCACTTGTTGTGTATGGGAGTCTCAACCCTCTCCTAGGTGAGACATACCTGCTTCATTCAGGAGCTCACATCTCCTACCCTTGTTTGCTTGTGATTTGGCTTTACATTTTATAGGTGTATGCTCTGTGCACACTAGTTTTCCTAGGGTTTGCGTAATTAGATATAGTCTTTCTCATTTTTTGAGTCATTGTGGATTTGGGTGTGGCACTTCGCCATTCTCATCGTTTAGCAGGATTTCACCTTCCACGTTTTCTCCTCCTTTGGGAGAGAGAAACAGACAATCCGGGCAGACTACTTCTCACATTGATTCACACACAATGGGAGATCACGCGGATGAGATTCCTGAGATTTCTTCTCCACCTCATAAGGTTGGGGATGTAGATTCTACTCCTATATATGATCCTTCATCAGAAATACCTTCACATTCTGGTTATGATCCCTCATTCATAGGTCATTGGTATTGGTTACCAGGTGATGAGACTCATCATGAACCCACAAGCACTAGTTATATTTGTTATGGCATGCCTGATATCCCTACACATGATCCGGCACATCATGCTGAGTCAGAAATTGAACCTAGAACTACGCCTGGGGGCACTCCTATTCCTTTCCACGTGGAGAGATTTGGGAGCACTAGTCACATTGCATCTTCCATCCCGGTGGTGGAAGCTACCTCACATGTCCGTCCTAGACCTAGTGTTAGTAGTCATATGCGGATACCATAACCGAGACGAGTGACCATAGGGAACACCACTTACATCCCTTCACATGTCCCTTCATCCTCAAACCCTACTCCTTCGAATGCATTTTTGACAACCCTTCCTCCCCCTCATTCACGTGGTCCTTCGGGTCGGAATATCGCTATTAGCCATGTTCATACTGCGACTGCTTGCATGGTAGTATCTCAAATTCAAGTACCTCCTGTTGTCTCGAGAGGTCATATTCCTATTTCTGGATCATCTCACGGTCCATCACAAGGAGTTCCCCATATCCCTAATTATGGGGCTTCTCATGGGACATCCCATGGGACACCTTATGGAGCTTCTCATGGACAATCTTATGGACCGCAATATGGATAGAACTATCAACCTTATGGGTACGAGTATCAACAACCTGCTTACTCTTTTAATTATGGCTTTGTAGCACCGCATAGTCAAGGAACACCACATCATAATGCTTCCATGCAGCCCTACACGGGTCAAATGGGAGGAGGATATTATGGCTAAGGCCATGGTATTTACATTAATTAGACTTATATGAACCAGAACTATCAGGGAGCATGGCATAGAACGGCTCAACTTAGGCTCCCTTTCCTCGCAACATTGAACTTACCTGACTTATCGAGACTTATGAGCCATCTGGTATCTCATGATCCGACTTGGTAGGCCGTCCCTAACAAGCTTCCCTCAGACATTCCCAAGTTCGAGGGCAAAGCAAGAGAATATCCTAGTGAACATGTCACTACTTTTCACCTTTGGTGCTCTTCCAATTCCTTACATGATGACTCAATCCGTTTAAGGCTATTTCAATGCACTCTCACCAGGCCTGTAGCGAAATGGTATATAGAGTTACCAAGGGGGGCATTCATTTTGTTCGATGACCTTGCCATGACTTTCCTCAATCACTTTCAGCTACCTGTGCGTTACGACATTGGTACATAACTCTTGTCGACATTTTGACAAGACAAAGCCACACATATCTCGAATCATATCAAGAGTGGTGTAGGTGAAAGAGGTTGATTAAAGCCTTTATACCACCGAAATTTATCCTTGAGTGGTTCCTCAAATCGTTGTTACCTTACATCGCGAAGGATGTTTCTACTTCTGGAGTCCAAAACAAGGAACAAGCAATCTTTAGGGCACAAGAGTTGGATTTGATCTACGCTCAATTTGGACTTTTGTATGAGATTCTACCTAATGGTCCGCGTTGTAGTTTCGATCCCAAGATCAAGCCTGGACCACATGTCGATGGAATTGTGGGTTGTACTAGTGCCAAACCTACGGATTTGGTTGTGAAAAAAGTGAGCCAATTGTCTATTAATCAATCCACTTCAGGACAAGCCATGGCTTCGTCTCAACCCACCCAAACGGCCAGTGTACTTTCTGTGCAATCTTCGGACCAGAAGGGAAACCAACAGCCTGGAAGGAATAAGAAAAAGGGTAAAAATAATCGTAATGGTGGGAACACGAACGAAAATGCTAATTTTAATTATAAGAACACCCACAATGCTGGGGGGGACAAGTAGTCTAAACGTAAGGTTAAGTTTCCTTGCAAATTGTGTAAGGAGGACCACCTCACTCACTTGTTCCCTCATATGGAAGATGCCTCGAGATTCATAGCACAAGGCCCAGCTGTGCTAACTAATCCTTTACCCCATAATCAAAATATGAACTCGAGGACCAATGATCCTCATTGTGCATCAGGTGGAGATCAAAATCTACCAGAAGCCAATACTGGCCATGGTTGCATCGACATGGTACATGCTACTAAGGTTGTGACTCGTGCGAAATATTATGGTTCATCACAACCGGACCTTGGAAAAGAACCCGCTCCACCCGAGAGCCCTTTGTGTATTGAAAACCTATGGATAAACCTGAAATTGCACCTCGCATTCCTAAGGGATTCCTAAATAATTCGGGGCACAATCCTAATGCCTAAGCTGCCTAGAACTATTCCATTGTGGAGGATTTGGGCCAAACTCCTTGTGCGATGTTCGCGCTCGAAGTACTTCGGAGTTGTCCTCCACAAAGGAAAGCCTTGCTTTTTGCTCTTGGGATTAATGATGATAACTCTTCTTCTGTCATCAAATTTGAAACCATGGGACTATAGCCTCTCTTTCCTTACTACGTGTCTCTTTTGATTCATGTAGAGTGTCTTAATATGACCTTCAAATGCAATGTGATTGACGAAGGCGCTGCTGCTTCCGTGATATATTTGTCATGTTGGAAGGGTTTGGGTTCTCCTGAGTTGTCTCAATCCACTACCATGTTGACTGCCTTTGATGGTGGATCATTTCGGCTGCACAGGATTCTTCCTTCTCTTAAGGTCCAATTGGGATGGAAGACCATCGCGATCGAGGTCGAGGTGGTTGATGTGCCCCTTGACTACAATATTTTACTGGGCCGAAATTGGATGTATAGTATGTAAGCCGTAGCCTCTTCTCTCTTTCGAGTAGTATGCTTTCCATTTAATGGGAAGATTATTACGATTGATCGGACATCATTCTATAATCCGAGTTTTAGTGCATCATCGGGAGCTTCTATCCTGATTATCGATCATTCTCAGCCGGCAACTGGGAGTGTGGGTGTGGGTATGTATCCATCTCTTATGGGGACCTTTAGCTGTCCTGCGCCCGTTCTTATGATCGGATCTAGTTTCAGTGGGGCTTCGTCTTCGTTGAATTCGGTGTCTTTTCGCACGACCCATATGGAAGATCCTTGGATTCTTCCTTCACCGAGTCCTTCGAATGGACGTGTCGAAATGGATGTGCCGTTGCCTACAACAATGATAGCATATCAAGCAAATCTTGATTATGTTGCAGAGCCTAGTCCTTCCTCTTCGTGGATGGAGGAGGAGGACCTGTATGTGCTGCCTGCATGGGAATTTGAGTCCTCTCATGCACATGATTGCCTTGATGATGTTTTTCCATCAAATGAAGCCATTATTGAGGCCATGTCTGGGGTTGAGCCACCTTGGGAAGAGTTGCATCATAGATCATATTTTCTTCCCAAGCTTAGTCCCATGGAGTGTGAGGACACTAGTACATTTTGATCCAAAATCCGACGGTTTTTTCCGACGGCGCGTGGATTTTTTCTTTTAACCGTGCCAAAAATCAGAAAGATTAAATTTTTTTTT
>LPNX010244766.1:0-15070 GCA_001517045.1 Pseudotsuga menziesii
TAAAATAATTGAGATGATGTAAAACTAATTTATTAACTATTTCATTTATTACTAACCTTTAACTGTTAGTAACCACAGTTCTATCATTTTATGTTATTACAAAATTTTAATTTTTTTGTGAAAAATTGGGGTTTTGACATGTGGTATCAAAGCATAAGTACAAACAAATAGTGCACAGTAGTGCTGAAAATATCAAACAGTAGTGCTGATAATCAGTACACTAAATAGAGGAAATACAAACCTTATGAGGATATTTCCGAGGAATTCAAAAAGATAAAACCACCAACCTTTAACAGAGAGACTGAGAAGGGGGAGGAAGCTGAATCCTGGTTATCTGTGATGAAGAAGTACTTTCAACTATATAACTATTCTAACCAGTTAAAGGATAGAATGGCTATTTATAACCTCTCAGCAAAGGCTAACATTTGGTTACAGGACTTGAAAAGGGTTAAGGGAATAAAAGAGAAAAATTTAAACTGGAGTACCTTTAAGAGGTATTTTAAAAAGAAATTTATGTATGAGCAATATTATGAGGAAAGAGTAAAAATTTTTTATGAGTTGAAGTTAGGATCAATGACAATGAAAGATCTAAACAGCAAGTTCTAAAGTCTACTTAGGTATCTACCATACCTTTTAGATGAGAAACTAAACGTACAATGATTCCTCTACTGTCTACCTTATCATATTAAAGATAGGATTGAATATGATAACTGAAAGACCTTGGAAGAAGCTATGAGAAAAGCTAACTTCTATTTTGATCAGAATCAGAAGAAGGAAAGCTTGGCCAACTGGAAGGCTAAGAAAAATAATAATTAGTATGAACAAAAGAGGAAGGATTATGTGCCCAACAGAAATTCTAAGAACAATAAGACCAGAAATTATCCTAATAACAAGAACTTCCAAGGAAATAAGAACAATACACCCAAAAATCAGAATAATTCTAAAGGTAAGGAATTTGCAAATAATCATGGAAATTTTACCCAGAACTTTGAGTGCAAAGAGCCTATCAAGTGCTAGGAGTGTAATGGCCCACACTATGCTTCAGTATGTTCAAATAGGAAGAATACTGTTAGCAATATTCATACCATACAGGAGGAGATGATCGTTGGGGAACTAGGGAGGACCATGCCCAAAATCAATGAAGCCTTGGAGAATCGACAAGCTGAATATCAGACTTCCATGGTGGAAGTAGAAGGTATTATAAATCAGACCCGTGTAACTATTTTGATTGATCCAGGAGCTAGTCTTAGTTATATTGCACCTAAAATGGTAGAAAATGCAAGTTATCTATTGAAAATTTTGAGAATTCTTGGTTAGTTCAGTTAGCAACTGGTGCTAAAAGAAAAATAACTTGTTTTGTAAAAGAATGTGCACTAGTTATGGATCATTTTGAAACTGTTGTCAAGCTTAATGTTTTTCCTCTTGATTCTTATGGTTTGTTGATTGGTATGGACTGGTTAGAACAACATAGAGTAATTCTAAATTGTTATGATAAAGATTTCACATGTTTAAACAGTGACAGAAAACCAGTAAGTGTTAAAGGAATCCCTAGAAAAACCACCATAAGGCAGATTTCTACCCTACAGCTTAAGAGAGCTGTGAGAAAGGGATGTAAAGCTTATCCAGTAACAATAACTGACGAAGAGAGTCTAATTAAGATAGATAAGTTAAAAGTGGAAGGCATACCAGTCTTAAGAGAATATGTTGATGTATTTCCCGAAGAAATTTCGGGATTACCATCGAAAAGGGAATTGGATTTCACCATTGAACTAGTATCGGGTGCAGTATCTAGTTCAAAGGCCCCTTATTGAATGAACGTATTGGAAATTAATGAATTAAAGTCTCAATTAAAATAACCAATTGATAAAAAGTATATTTGACCTAGTGTGTCTCCCTGGGGGGCACCTGTCATCTTTGTTAAGAAAAAGGACGGAACTGTGCGACTTTGCATAGATTACCGTCAGTTAAATAAGATGACCATAAAAAATCGATATCTGTTGCCCCGCATAGATGATCTATTTGATCAACTATGTGGAGCCATGCTGGTTTTAAAAATAGATTTAAGGTCTAGATATCATCAAGTAAGGATTAAAGATGAAGACATATTTAAGACAGCTTTCAGAACTAGATATGATCATTACAAATTTGTTGTAATGCCATTCAGGCTTACCAATGCCCCAGCTATTTTCATGTGTTTAATGAAAAATGTTATGCATAAGTATTTAGACAAGTTTGTGGTCATGTTTATCAAATACATTCTAATCTATTCAAAAACTGAAGAAGAACATAAAGAACATCTAAAAATTGTTTTGCAAGAGTTGCGAGATCAACTCTTCACAAATTTTAGTAAATGTGATTTCTTTAAGGATAAGATTCAGTATTTAGGTCATGTGATGACCAAGGAAGGGATTTCAGTAGATCCTTAAAAGATAAGGGCAATTGAATATTGGCCGCTTCCTAAGGATGTGATAGATGTTCGATCTTTCATGGGCATTACTAGTTACTACCAGAGGTTCATTGAAGGTTTTTCAAGGATTACAAATCCAATAAATTCCTTGCAGAAGAAGGGAAAGAAGTTCGACTGGAATAAGAAAGGTGAAGAAAGCTTTAAAAAGTTAAAAACTTTATTAACCATTGAACCTATTTTAAGAATAGATGATCCTAATAAATAATTTGTAATGTGCGCAGATGCCCATAATGATGGCTTAGGAAGTATGCTGACTCAAGAAGGGCATGTTATTTCCTACGAGTCTAGAAAGTTAAAAGTTCAAGAAAAGAATTATGCAACATATGATCTGGAATTAGCAGCTATTATACATGCCTTAATGATGTGGCGACATCACCTAATTGGCAGAAAATTTGTTTCAATGACTGATAATAAAGGATTGAAGTATCTGTTAGATCAGCCTAATCTAAATGCCAAACAAGCTAGGTGGTTATCTTTCTTAAGCGAGTATGATTTTGAAATTCAACACATAAAAGGTAAAGAAAATAAAGTTGTTGATGCATTAAGTAGGAATGCAAGGCTGAATTTTGCAGTAGCTATCAGTACTTATGCTACATATTTGGATGAATAACATAAAGAAGGGATAGAACAAGATGAAATTTACTAGAGTTTGCAAGCTAAAAGTAAGGAAAATCCAACAGAAAACTTAAGTAAAGGTTACAATTTAAATGAAAAAGAATTTTTACTGTATAAAGATAGAATATATGTACCTAACATACCTAATGTTAAGCTGTTAATTTTGGATGAAATTCATAAAACTCCATACTCACGTCATCTAGGTTATCAAAAGACTATAACTATGTTAAGAAAAGAGTATTTTTGGCCGAATATGAAGACTTAAGTAGCATAATATATAGCTAGGTGTTTTGATTGTCAACAGGTAAAAAATGAACATCAACACCCAGTTGCATTACTTCATCCATTACCCATTCCTAGCTGGAAATGGGAGATAATTAGTTTACATTTTATTACTGGGCTACCTAGAAATCAAAATCAAAATGATTCTATCATGGTGGTAGTTGATAAGTTAAGCAAATAAGCTCACTTTATACCTGTTAAGACTACTTATAAAGCTACAAACATAGCTGATATTTTTCTAAAACAAATTTTTTGATTGCATGGAGTACCAAAAGTCATAAACTCAGATAGAGATCCTAAATTTACAGGAAACTTTTGGAAGTCTTTGTTTAAAGAGTTAAACACTACATTAAATTTTAGTACTTCATTCCATCCTCAAATAGATGGACAAACTGAAAGGGTAAACCATGTACCGGAAGATCTATTAAGAATGTATGTGAAAGACCAGCCAGGTAAATGGGAGGATTATTTACATCTGGTAGAATTTGCTTATAATAATAATTATCAAACATCATCTAGATTTAGTCCTTTTGAAATTTTATATGGAAGAAAATGTAATACTCCTATCTCTTGGAGTAATCCAGTGGATAGATTTGTATTAGGTCCTCAACTGTTAAAAGAAATCGAAGAAATTGTAAAACAAGTGCAAGGAAATCTGAAAGTGGCACAGGATCGACAGAAAACTCAAGTAGAATTAAGAAGAACTCCGAAGGAGTTTTAAGTAGGTGAACATGTATTCATCAAGGTAAGGCCCAAAAAGAGCTCTCTGAGATTGAGGAGTTGTGCAAAATTGGCACCTCGTTACTGTGGTCCATTTAAAATTCTATCTAGGATTGGACAAGTAGCTTATCAATTAGCATTACTGCCAAATTTAAGAGTACATAATGTTTTTCACATTTCCATATTAAAGAAATATGTTCATGATGCTACTCATGTTGCTAACTGGAATGATGTACAGGTGGAACCAAAAGGAGATTTTTTGGTGGAACTGGATTGTATCCTTAAGTGGAGGGAGATCACACTTCGGAACTACACCATTGGACAGGTGAAGGTGCAATGGAAGCACCTTAGTCCAGAGGAATCCACCTAGGAATTGGAAAGTAATATGCGAGATGCATATCCAATTATGTTCTAGGGGAATTCTGAGGATGAAGAATAAATAACATCAAGGACAATGTTATATTCTAAGGGGGTGTGTATGTCACATGCCCTAATTTTGCAAAAATAATATTATCGTATTTGATTTTATTTCAAGACAATATGTTAAATGTTATGCTAAGTTGTAATTAACGAATAAGCAAAGTCAAGGATGTTGAATGTAATTTTGAATATTTTAATTATAAATAAATAAAAGTGGAGACAACAGCTTGGGAGAGCTGTTAAAAGACTGTTTACTGGTCAAAGTGGTGGAGGAGACTTGGTGGAGAGAAAATAGACAAGTGGAAGCATCCTAAAACACTTCTAATGTTGTAGGTGGCAACCTCCCTAAATGTGGGGTCATGATCCCCCAAGAAAGTGGGATCAGAGTAGGTGACTCAACTAATGACAACTGACCCAAAAAGACCTAGGAAATCTTAATAAAAATTCCCATTGAAGAGAGGTGAGGCTACTCATTCCAAGAGGAGGATCATTCATGTGAATGTACTTCAAAGCATTTCAATGGTAAGGGAATTTGTGGAAGGTGTTTGCAGGGTTAACTGCAAAAAGTGATCTAGTACAGCTTTTCAGCTGAAGGATCTTACTATTGAGTGTAGAGTGATTACTGAGTCATTGGACTAGTGATTTGTTGCTTGCTCCACCAGTTCTCAGCCAAGGAGAGAAGGAATAGGCTTGGGGGTCCTGAGGAGACGCTGTTTGAGCAGTCTCCAGGAGTTGGTAGGGAGGAACGACCTCCTAATGCTGTTCTTGTCCAGTTTAATGAGGTTCTATAGTCTTTCAATTTTATTGTGTTAAATGTTCAAATATTAGTCAGAATGATTATTGAATGTTAAATGTTTAGTTGTGAATTGATAAGAGTTATTAATATTTTAGTATTTGATAAATTGATTCTCAAACTGATGAAAAATAATCCTAACCTGTGTTTTTCCTCATCTGGAGTGGACCAGACCGTACTACAGCACATGAAGTGTATTAAAATAGATTATAGATATGTTAGAAAACTGAAATGAACTGATGTATTATGCAGTAACCTATTTCTGTATGTAGTTGTTATTAGAGAAGATCAATATCATGTTAGTTAAGTTTATTGTTTAACCAGATTGTTGTTGTAAGAATGTTAGAAAGGAAATAGCCAAATACCTTACATATAGAAGGTTATAAGATTAACAAGTTACTCAAGTAAGTAAGTTATTACTTTCATGCAATACTTTTTTTTCTAAGTTATACTATTAACTTGTAACAAAGGCAGAAGAAATAACTTAATTATAGCATTTATTTTATTCTGTGAAGGAAAGAATAAGTTTGATACTTACATAGTTTATTACTATTCATAATAACTAACTATATCTCCAAATGTTGATACTTCAAGTAGGGTATTTCTAGATTAATTAAATTCTATAGATAAATTAAATATAGAGATGAAGAACATCTGAACAAAGAACTTTAATAAGCCTATCTATATGTTATTTTCATAAAAACAATTAGAATAAGTTCATAGATAATATTTAATAAATGTTTAATTATAAAAGAACTAAATTCTTTTTCATTAATACAAACCAAAAGTACTTGTAAAATAAAGTACATGGTCGAATCTCTAAAATAATAATTATATTATAAGTAACAATCATTTAAATGATAATTGGATTTTTGGATTAATTATTATCCAACAACTAAACTATTGTAAATTTTAATAGTCCTGTAAAGACAGTAAAGAAACAACCACAGTAAAATAACTGGAAGAGCTCACTATTCATCATAAAACATTGCATAAATCAAATAAAGTTAAGTAATTAAAAAACTTAATAAACCAATTGAAGAATTTTTACACAAGAATCACCTACAGGTAACCCTAGTTTGAATATTTGAGCGTGTAAGTAAATAATCATAACATGATAGTATAACATTCATAAAAACTAGTAACACTATTATTAATGCAGCGTAAACAAATTACAACAAAATTTCTATTACACCGACGAATAAGGGTAAAACCCTAGGTTACAAAATCATCTTTAAAGCATAAAGATAATCTAAGTTCGAGTTCAAAAAGGAATAACTCTAGTCTTTAAACTAAACTATGCATGGCTTGACAGGTCGCAAAAACTATAAACATAACATTGTACAAAAACAAGTAAATAACATTTACAGGTCACGGCTTGCGCTGGAGTACCCTGCTAGAAGCAAGGGTTTAACAAAAAAACCAAATAAGTAATCTGAAGAACAATAACCCATGAAGGGTAACAACGGCGCCATAAAATTTTCCAACTGGAAATTGTCCCTTAAGGACTGCACAAGCAAGGACTGCATTTTGTTAACCAGGGCTTACCCATAGTCAGAGTGCCGGATATTTTCTTGAAGTGTCATTGCCATGAGACGAGAGAATTGTCACCTACCAAGAAGAAAACTTAATTTAATTAAAATATGGTTTTAAAAACTGTATACTGAAATAAAAATCTAGTTATGAGTTCTTAAAAATTCACAGTACCTGGAAGCAAAGGTTATCGAGCCACGAAGGAACAACAGGACTGCCACCAGTGAAACAAAGAGCCAAACCTTCATATTCACAGTAACAGAGACAATGGGGATGCATGCACAAGCCACTGCTAGCAACAGTAACAAGAAGTTTGGGCAACAACCAAACAAGAACTAGACAACGAAGCTGGAACTCTCACCCACAACGCAGGGCATGAGAATGACACTCTTAAACCCTACGACGAGGACAACTCTATAATAGTAGCAAACTAACTTAAAAAAAAACTATCTCTACAGGCAGGCCACAGAGGAACGAGCAAGAAGCCACTCACAGGCCGTAAGCCTCATGCCACGACTTCCTACAAACCCATGCAGAGGTAAAACTCATAGTGCACAACAAGAGTTTGAGAACGAAGAGGATAAACTAAAATGATTTTAAACTAGGACTCAGAGCTCATCTAACAAACAGTAGGGTAACATGGCCGCCATGAAAACAGTTGTATAGCGGCCTGAAGGCCCGAGAACTATAGAGGAAAATATCAAAGAGTAGGGTTTCAACGATTTTTTTACTTTCAACACTTGGCCAGGAGAAGACCACGTGGTCACATAAATTTTTTAACCATGCAGTGGGTCGTCGCGATAGTCATCTGCATGCAATAATTTACAATGATTTATGTATTAATCCATGAACAATAATGCAAGAACTATATTATTCAAACATTTATAATGTTCCATGATCACATAAAATATGTCAACATATTGTTTCTTGGGAACATAAATTATGAACCCTCGGATCATTGAAAAATTTAAGATATAGTGATCATGTAGTTTAAAACTGTTATGATTATATATCTTCATTTTTATAATACAAAAACCTTACTCCTAAACCAAATCAACGGAGTGGTTTAATGCCTCAATCATTTTACAAATGTTAATATTTTAACGTGAACCTTATGATTACAATGTTTATCCATGATTAAAGTATAATAACTAACTGTTTTGTTTGTAAAGTCCGAGTTGAATTGTGGGAAAACATGGAATAACAATACATTACTCTGTTCATATATATACATTATGATCGATGCGGGCTAGACTCCTCTAAACCCTTAACTCAAGAGGAGTTTACAATAAAAATTGTTTAGCACTTTAAAGTTTAAAATTTATAAATTCTTTACGAAGTCAAGTTGTTAGACTTGTTTAGGAATTTCATTTAAATGACATAATTGTATGTCTATGGACATAGTCATATATTTATATAAAAATAACAATCGATTGCAAAAGACAATAAAAATGATAGTATAGAAAAAGATTATTTACAACATACTTTTCTTAGTCTAATTGATTTTAGACTTTAATAAGTCATTGTTGTTCTCAAGATGGCATTTTGCTGGTAACTAATATGTTTTATACTTAGTAGAATAACTTCATGCTCCAACAAATAACTGGTGTTTAGCATAGGATAAAGGCTAATTTTTATAGAAACATATAACTTAGAAACTGTCGGTAGATAGTAATTCTTATTATAAGGAAGTATTATAGAGTAATAATATTTTTAAAAGGATCAATCCTACTCAAGTCTATAACCAATAGAACATCATAGTTCAACATAGACTTAAAAGATATAGACAATAGTGCTTGTTTGAAAAAGACACTAACATCTTAACATCCATCAACATTAATGTCAAATGTTTGCAGACTGTAAGTGTCGCTACAGAGGTTAAATATCAAGCAACTTATTACACAAATAAGAGGGTATGATAATATTTAATAACCCAAAATACAATCTGTATAACATTGCAAGTTATGCTTATTAAAATAGAAGTAATCAAGGAGATGGGATTATGAGTTTAGAGTTATGGAAGGTATTTTACTGTTGTTATGTACAATTAAAGAAAGAAAAACTCAATCAT
The DNA here is from genome assembly GCA_001517045.1 of Pseudotsuga menziesii. Lineage (NCBI taxonomy): Eukaryota > Viridiplantae > Streptophyta > Pinopsida > Pinales > Pinaceae > Pseudotsuga > Pseudotsuga menziesii. Next base: position 8,902 of record LPNX010244766.1, read on the forward strand.
CTGAACTTCGCTTATCAGGACAACTGAAGAAAACAAACTACTTTTACCTTACAGAAGTTGCTGAAACATAGCAGCTTATTTTGCTAAGCTTATTACTTGCAATTAGAAATACTGCTGCATACTTTATGAATTTTAAAAACGTTACTCAATCATTCATACCTATAAAACTTGTGAGAACAAGTAATCTTTCTACGTTAGCATAAATGCTAAGTAATCCCGAGATTGCAAATCAGATTCCACCTACTTGTCATAAATAAATTTCATCAGTAAACTGAAAGTAGAAGAAATGTGCAAATTAAACTAAATCTTGTTTCAAAAAGGAACTGTTGAGATAAAATAATTGAGATGATGTAAAACTAATATATTAACTGTTTCGTTTATTGCTAACCTTTAACTGTTAGTAACCGCAATTCCAACATTTTATGTTATTACAAAATTTTAAAACTTTTGTGAAAATTTGGGGTTTTGACAAACCCACATTAACCATGTTGGATCTAATTAGATTAGGGAATAAGTAAACCAGGTCAATAGTAATGACCATGAAACCAAGAGGAACATATATTCTTTGACAATACTTAATAATATTTAGGAAATATTCTTAGTTGGAGGAAATTGTAGTATGTAATTCCCTCAAGGGGTGGTGACCATATAACGCCAATCAAGATATAGTAATATTTAAAATTGAAGTATAAGTTGAGTATAACTAATAAGAATTGAAATAATGAGATAAGGACATGGATAGTGGGCAAGAGAATGAGTTCTACTTTAAAATAAAATTTAGAAGAGGAGATCATAAAGGAAAACATTTCTTGCATTAACTAAGTTATGAGTAGATGGATATTCATTTTCTCTGATAATCGTATTCGAGCAATGCCCTAGAATTAATCACTAGGGTTTCACTCAATGAGCTTGTTACATAGCACATCCATTCATAGGATAAAGAATAGCCCTAATTTCACTAAATATTGGAAAATAATTTCTAAAATTGTATTGTTGAACCCCCCCTCACAATATACCTTTCCAAATAAGAAAATCCCTAGTTTTACCAGATATTGTAGGTATCCATTTTATCAACCCATTTTTAACACCCCCTTTATATCATATTGTAAAGTTGTAACTACAAGATCCTGAACGCATCTTAGTATAAGCAAAAGATATAATAAATAAAATATAGTATAATGCTACTAATGATCCCAACATGATTGCAAGGAATATTGATTCATTTTTACCATTTGATAGTGGAACACCCAAAAAAATAGTAATGCAAAAGGGAAAACACGTAAAAGGAAACCCAATCAAGAGATCAATGTAACAAAGAATGTAAAATACCAATCCAATAGTCAATGCAATGCTTAGAAAAGATGAGAATTACACATGTTTCACACCAAAATTCACTAATCTATCAATTCTATATCATGTAACTACAACTATAGCGATAGAGAGCTTATGTTTTCTACACTCTTAATAAATTAAATTCCATAATTTTTTTTTAATAATCTTAATAAACGTTTTCTATTCGTTTTTTAAAAGCTATTTGTATGTGATTTTTAATACATGCATCATAAAATATGGTAAAATAACACTCTTATTGTTTGGATAAATTATGTACATATATATTCTCGTGCTTAAAGTATTCTAAGTTTAGTGAACACGGATTGTTCCACAACAAATGAATCTCATTTCTATATCTATACATGATGAAAATTAGTAAAAAATTAGAGCATCTTCTCTTCATTTCCTATTTATATTCTTAAAATAAATTAAATGACACTCCCATATAAATTTAAAATTGGTTATCTAAGAGGTTATTGATTTTTCTTGGGTCAAGAAGCTTTCTATTTTGGAATATTTTTAATTTTATTTAATTGGGAAGAGTTTTCTATATGAAACTAGGACAAAAATCCTAAATTTTTTTATGTATATCATCTAATTATATATACAAAATCTTTGGTATTTTTTAAGATGGATTTATGGAGTTAGATTTGAATATGAATTAATATTTCAATCATTAGTATTATAATATGATTAACATAACAATATGAATATTTTCATTTAAAAACTATTTAACAAAAAAAATAAGCATAATGATAATATTATAGAAAATATATTTGAAATTAAATATTGCAGTATATATATATATATAGGGCTGATGCACAATCATGGACTCCTTTAAAGACACTTTAGATGCCACATAATATTGGAAAAACCTCGAACCTCTGACTTTAGGTAAGAATTATGGGTACTTCCCTAACGTATTTGAAGATGAAGTAAAAAGACAAAATATAGGTAATTGAATCATATTTCATAATATATAACATGTATGGAGAAAAAATGTGTTTAAATGATTATAAAATTAGTTTCCGTGAAATTTGATTTTCAAAATTTCATCATATCATAACATATATGTTTGTGTGGGTGCAACTATATATGAGGCAAATGATGTAAATTTTGGATAAAATATTGCTGACATGTAAAGGAAATATGGGCCTAGTGCAACACTATTTATTCATAATTTTTCATGAATTATTATTTTTTATTATTAATTATTGAAGTAAAAAAATCTTGAAATGAAAACGTTTTGTGCGGGTGCAACACTCTAGAGGAAAAAATCAATGAAATCCTTGATTTCCATATATAATATTGTAGATATTGCTCTCTTCTAGTGAACCATATAGTTTTATTGGAAAATGGTGAAGGAAATAAAAAGTTATATAAAAAACAATCGATGTATCTATTTTTGAAAACTAACGTGTGTCATCTAGAAAAATAATTTTAATTAATTAAAACATGTATTTGAAGAAAAAAATTACATATTCAGAATCATAAGATCGTACTCTACAATATTCTAAATTTTCATAAAAAAATATTGTGTTTGTCAAAGCAAAACATGCCATCGAAACTAAGCATATTGATAGAGTTATAAAATATAGGAAATGGCCCTGGTTTATTTGTCGTAGCCAATAGGTTCAGTAGTCCGAAGCTAATTTTGAACATAATGCCAAACCTTATTCCTTCTGAGTTTTTTAATTTTAAAAACGCATATGCATTATAGCGTTATTCATATCACATATGCGTTTTTGCTTAACTAGCTTGGTACGAGAGTAAACAAGAGTAAATACCAAGTTAGTGGATAGTCTTTGGGAGAAGCCCCACCTAATATGAAAAGGTCATGGTAATTATTGGCCCCTCCAAAGCGGTTTAGTGTGGCAAAAGGATGATGCTCAAACTAAAATGTGTGAATGGTTGTGGATAATGAGGTCAGATTATTGGAGGTTCAAAGTGCTTGCCATGGCGCTTGTTCATGACGCTTAAGACATAGAAGATTTTTTTTAGACTTAATGATTTTTTTATATTTCCTAACCGTTCTCGAAGGCTCAAAACTCATATCTAGATCTAAATTATTCCTAATGGTACCAACACATCCACTATGAGGATAACAATTGCGAGATCATTTATGTCATTTTGAAGTAATTTTTTTTTCTGTGGACACACAAAAGATTCTTTTAAGGACTAAGGCCAAGGTGTAATCTCTCAACTATGTTGAGGCTCCATGATGCATACCTTGTGCTCAAGAACGGATAAGGGTTTCTACCACATCTATGTCTGGGATATGCTCATGAGGTCATGTATGGTGGATCAAATTTAGTTCTTAAAACTATATTCTAATAATTTTTCATTATGGCACAAGTCCTAGGTTTCGCACTTTAACAATGTCCAAGACACATGGATTCATATCTACTATCCAAAACCTTCTAACGACATCCATGTCACCACTCGAAGGAAAGGTTAACTTCAAGAGGTCATGGCTGGTCATTTGAGGTTTTCTTCATGTTCATGGATTCCTAGAAGTTTTTTTTAGAGTACAATCCCAATGTTTACTCCCCCAATAATGTTGAAAGCCACACAACCCATACCTAGTGCTTGTAAGTCATGTGAGGTTATTTGAGGTATCATTTTAGGCCTTGGATCGATATAATATTCCTTTATGGACTAAGTCTTGGGTTTACTTCATCAACCATCTGTAAGGCCTTGAGAACCATGTCTACTATTTAAAACCTCTCGATGGTGTGATTATCCCCATTTTTTGGGTAGGGATACCATCAATAGGTCCTCCATGGTAGTTTAAAGTGTCCTTATTGACCTTTAATGACTAAGGGATTCATTTAGGGTCGAAGTCTTGGGTTTCCACCCATTTCCATGCATATGGCCCCGAGACCCATAACTACTTTAAAAAAAACCACCAATCAAATGTATATTCCTAATTTAAAGCCAAAGAACCCCTAGAGAGGTCATGTGTGGTGGCTTGATACATTATTCTTTCCTTTGGATCCCTGGAATATTCCTTTAGTGTCTATAAACTGGGTTTCCTGATCGCTCAACCATGTCAAAGGTATCTAAACCCATAATTAGAAATTAAAACAACCTAATGGTGTCAATTCCCACACACAAAGATAAGAATGGCCTTAAGAGGTAACATGTGTTGGTTTAAGGAGTTATTGGTGGTCCTTCATGCCTAGAAGCTTCATTTAGGTCCTAAAGTAGAGGTTCCATCCCTTGACAATGTCTAAGACCCCAAGGCCCTCCCTCCCACTTACATTTATTACCCTCCCACCAATCCCTTCCCTTTATATCTTCCCTCCCTCCAGCCCCCCCTCATATCTCTTCCATACCCATCCCTCCCTTCCCCTTATATTTCTCTTCCCTTCATCCCCCGCATCCCTATGTCCCATACCCATCCCTTCCTCCCATGATTCCCTCTACACCTTCCTCTCCCTTCTTTGACTCCCCTCTGTCACATCCCCACCCTTCTACCGGCAAGAGGATGCGACTATAATGCTAACATTCCATGCAATCTATCCCCATGAACATAAAATAAAATGCATTGAACTTAAACATACACAGATGCATAAATGATTATCAAATAGAGGAAGCAATTTCATTCATTCACATCATTTAGCATGTTCATATGGATTTATAAAACAACACCATTGCAAGGATTTAAACACAAGAATACTTTTCTTAGAAGAATCCTGTCCCAAACTAGCTACTTCGGTGCAACATTCCACCCAACCATAGGACGATGTGCTCATCAATCACTCAGCAACACTGCCACCCCCGAGTTGGGCATGATTCCATAAGGAGTAATGGAAAAACATTAGGCTCGCATGTAGCCAAGGATACACAAAACTCAGCGAATACAACAAAGTTTGGTTTTTCAGGATAACAGGGAGCTAGAAAGGTTGGCTACTAAGCTAGTGAGCTCAATCCAAGAGCTATGGACACCTACACTTGAACTATAATGAATTCTAAGATATCCACACACACCTAACACAAGGGAGAATCCCCTTCTCTGCTATGCAGTCCCTTGGTCCATGCCTTCCCTTCGAGTGCTATTCACGGGGTGCATAGAATAAATTCATCCCTCTAGCTCTATTTGTGAGGCTCCTAGACTCACTAGGTTTATCAAGTAGGCTCAAACCCCATTTCCACTCCAAACACAGTTCAACCATAAAAACAAAGGAATACACAACAACTTCTAGATCTGGGATTGATGAAAATAGACTTGGAAGCCAAAAAAACAAATTTGCAGATGGGTAAAACAACCCCCTTAGCAACAATTCGAATTCTATATTCATTTATGGCCTTAACGTGGCCAAAAAAAACTCAATCAGAACCCAAAATTCATGGCTCTATTCCCCCCATTAGCTATGCAACTCTGAAACATGAAATTCCCTAACTGTGGATAGGTGGAAACAACACAAAAATGCCCAGGAGTGATCCGAACCACTAAACATTAACAAAAACACTTCCCATCCCTCGAAAAAATTAAGAACACAGTAGAGAACATTAATGGTGAATTCCAGGAGCTCCAAAATCATGGGGAAGACCAAATACGTGAATGGTTTCACACACAGTCAGTTTGGAATGCGTGAGAGAGCTCCCGTGAAGTAAAAATGGTGAGGAAAATATGAAAACATCCAAGCCTGGCATAATGGCCTATGTTTTTGGGTTTTTACTTGCCCAAGGAGTCAAAATGCATTTCCCAAAAACTAATGGCTTCTACAATTAGAATTTGGGTTGTCATACCTTTCCTATTCCATGCAATAACCAACTCAACCAAATTTTGGCAGTAATAAATGATTGGGTGAATAAGACAAGAAAGGTAGTT
>LPNX010244777.1:15093-48584 GCA_001517045.1 Pseudotsuga menziesii
TGGATGTACTGGAATTGGTCTCTTTGTGAGGACTGATACTTCCCTCTTTCCCATCACTCATTTAATTTACACCTATCCTACAACCATTTCTCTAAGGCAACCTCTTCAATTTCACCTTGTCAGCCATTGTTCTTGCCTTAGTGATCTTAAACCTTAGGGAAGCCCTGCTTGAGTTGGAGAAAAGCCAACCTGAAGCGAGGAAGAGAGGAGTGTGGTGACAGTGGCTGCTCTTTTACACCTATCATATCATTCAATTTACACCTATCCTACAACCATTTCTCTAAGGAAACCTCTTCAATTTCACCCTGTCCGCGATTGTTCCTGCCTTAGTGATCTTAAACCTTAGGGAATCCCCCCTTGAGTTGGAGAAGAGCTAACCTGAAGTGAGGAAGAGAGGAATGTGGTGACATTGGTTGCTCTTTTTGCAGTTGCCATCAAAACGGTGTGCCTACTTTTGGAGTATTCACCTTGGTGGTTATGCCTTAAGAGGTTATTAAAATCTACGTGTCTATGTATATTACCATGTTAGTCGCTTTTTTGAGTCATATGAACATTGCACTAGGTCCCCAATAGCTTTTTCTTAGTCTTTGAGAATTTTTTTTTTTTGTCCTGTTAACTTAGGCTATTTTTAAATAGTTTAATTGAGAATTTTGTAATTGTCATAAAAGTGTGGCTAGGGGGCCAAATTTTCCAAGGGGGTGCTCGTTTTCAAACTCAAAGCACCCATTTTACCCCAAAACCCACTATTTCTAAGTTTTAAGTGATTACCAAGAAGCACTCCATTTGGCACTGGTCTTTAATTTTGCTTATTAGCTGTCTAAAGCATTTACTATTTATCTATTTCTCATATCATAGATGCTTTACTTTTAATCCGCAATTATCGAATGATTGATTTTCTTTAATTCTATTTTGCAAGCATTTACTGGTTATTTTATTGTAGGCTTCCTTATAAAAAAAAACTCCTAAACAAGACCCATCTGCATCACGCATATTTAAAACTTTTTGAGCCTTAGAAACTCTTTGTAGGGACTACCCCCCTTGCCTTCGTTAGGATTTTGCCTAAACGAAGGAGTCAAGATTAGGTGACAACACCTGACTCTTTGCTTGCCCCCAAGGCCGCACCTCTCCCTTCTGTCGGGAGACAGCCATTCGAAAGATTTCTGGCCGACGGTGTGCACATCGACGGGCAACAGGGTGTTGTTAGTGCTTGCTAGTGGCTGAAATTGAGCATTTCCTCACCTCGTGAGATCAGAAACCTGCACAAAACAACAAGTTATTATAGCACAAAAGTGGTAGAAATGAGTTTTAAAGAAACTCCAAATTTTTCATTAAAAAATCAGAAATTTTTCTAAGACAAAACTAGCATGTAAAAACTTAAAAAATGATAATGTTTGAGTGCAAAATGAAGTATTTAAGAGCTGCAATAAGAATAAGAATGTTAGTAAAGATTCCAAGTCCTTTTCAAAATTTGCTGGACAATGGGGTATCCCACCCGAGAATCCCACTCTCCAAACTTGGGAAACTTGTAACAAAATTAGCTCAACAATGCAAATGGAGTGACAAATTCGCAAAGACTTGAGAAACAAAATATTTAAGCTAGAAATACTTTAACTTCCCAAATTCTAAGCAAACAACCCACATAGCATGCAACAAAACTATTACAATACTATTCTCAAGCAAAAAACTTTGCTTGAGATCCCAAATACAAAACGAACCAAGAATGGAACACGATTACCTCAATCACAATGCATGGACAATACTTTCCCCAAATATTTCTTTTGCTATCATCCAAACTTGAAAGTACAATGGCTCCTCTTGGACAAGAATGGAGCAAGAGAGCAAGAATGGGAGCAATGGGAGAATGAGAGAGCAAGAGAGCATGAGCAAAATGAAGAAAGAGCGTAAGTGAATCCAACCCAAATGAGGAGGAATTCCCTTCTTAAATAGGAAAAAATTAAATAGAGAGGCTCTTTGCATGCTAGACAAGTGTCACAAGGGAGAGAGGGGGGCCCAAGAGAGGGGGCGGATTTGCTCAAAGAGGGAAAAACCATGGTTTGAGATCTCAAATACGGGGAGAGAAACCCCCCTTTTTATGCTTTTAACCTTATTTCTATGTCAAATGGGGAGGAAACCACCATAGTGGGGCCCCTCTCATTGACTTTCACTCACCCAACCAATCAAAGAGAGGAGGGTGCATCCCCTAGAGTGAGCAACTCAAAACTTGTTACATGTTTCCTTGGGGGGGCCCTTTTGGGTCTTAAATTTGTCTTAGGAACTTAATATAAACATTAGAACCTTTACTTGGCCACCCAAGTGACTATAGTCACTTTTCCAAAATTTGGCTCCCTAATTAAATGCCCAATTTCCTAATTTCCTTGACTGAATAGGGAAAAAGTGACCAAAACCATAGTAATTCTTGTCCGAATAACTTAAAACTTGGCCCAAGGGTGTAGGGGGTCTCATGCCATTTGTCTTGAGTACCCATACCCCTATACAACATTAAAAAGGACCAAGTAACCCTCTTTTACATTATAGAAAATTGTCCTAAGTGACAAGTTTTAATGACCAAAAATTTAAAAAAACTATGCTAAACTTAATGAAATTCCGCAAGACTTTGGATAATGTCTAGCATGGTAGTTTAGAACATTCCTAGGGCCCAATCACCCCATGGAATTTATCACTACAACACCTTTCATGACTTTGGAGGTAATTTTGAGTGAAAAACTCAAATAATTAAAATCTCTAAAAAGAAATTTTAATTATTCAAGTGAAAAAACACTCAATGAAAGGACTTCCCTAATGATTAAGTCTTAGGTGATTAAGTTACAAAAAACTAGACCTTCATGCTGACATATCCTTACAAAATCCCCCGCAGGGGTGCGGAAATTTTGTAGAGAGAAGCAGAGAAGAAGAGCTGCCTCACTTGATACAATCATTGAGTACTTCATTCTTATATTCAAGGCGCATGTAATATGTGCATGGTACATCGTTGTCCACCTAGTTGGTTTTGGTGGTCAACGATCTTAAAAGTTGATCAAGAGGCTTACAATAGCTTGCTTGAAGAAGGGTAATGAAGAAAAGGGAATGAGGGGTGTTTCAAGAAGCTCGAAACTTTGAAAATTCGCCAACATTTTCGCTTAGCCTGTCACGAAAAAGGAAAAAACCAACAACTTATGTATTTGTAAATCAGTCGGGTAGTCAATAAAATACTGTAAAAAATACAACCTAGTACTTGCTAAAAGATAGAAAGATTTTGTTACTTCGAGTACTAGGAAAGAGAAACTAGATCTAAGCTTATGATTATAAAACAAAAGCACTTTTTAGATTAATCAAACAAGTAAATAAAAATGATGAACTTTAGCATACAATTTACTTGTTAAATGAAAGTATCTGGAAAGAAAGAGATTTGTAGTTTTGAAGAAGGAAAGAGAAGGAACTCAGGCCCAAGCTTGAACAAGATCAAGGAGGAGGATTCCTGAAAAACAAGAAATGTTAGATCCAAAATATGTGGTGAAGAAGACAAGATGCAGCCGAGCTCCAATCTTACTCCACGCTTAGTGATTAGCACAACTAAAGAACTGATTTACTTGTTAAATGAAAGTAACCGGAAAGAAAGAGATTTGTAGTTTTGAAGAAGGAAAGAGAAGGAACTCAGGCCCAAGCTTGAACACGATCAAGGAGGAGGATTCCTGAAAAACAAGAAATGTTAGATCCAAAATATGTGGTGAAGAAGACAAGATGCAGTCGAGCTCCAATCTTACTCCACGCTTAGTGATCTGCACAACTAAAGAACCCTTCAAACAAGTGATTAGATTTGTATGGTAGATTAAATAAAATCAAAAGCGCATAAGTATAACCAACTACAACATGAAACTCTTGGATCTTAGATAACTATTCATAAATAAACAAATTGAACTTTCAAATCTTTATTTCATGGATTAGAAGATAACCTTCTCAAGCTAGATTAATCAATACATGTATGAAAAGAACTTAAATACAAGCATATATCACCTCAGTTCAAGAGCTAAACATTCACAACAATGAGAACTTGCACCACCAGCATGACCTCCAAGTCTCAAGCTTTATTCATGAAAATAATAAACTGTTACAAAACACATGAGTAGAGGTTCCATCCTTCCGTCCAGGATGAGGAAGAAGGTCTTGCTTAAATAGCAAAACCCAACACCAGGGGGGTGGCAATCAACACTGGCAGAAGAGCTCACGTTAACTTGAGTGAAGGTGAGATAATTGAGGAATCATTGGAATTTAAGTGGAGTTGAGTTCAAAGAGAAGGCGCCCTCATCTACACTCCCACCAAACCATACATAGATTACCACATCACTAATGACGCGAGGGTCCATGAGGGGGCGGACCCTTTATTTGAATATGATTCACAACCCTTCATAACTCTTTCAAAGATGACGTTTCAACTTTTAGTACAACTTTCCTACCACAAAAATCAATTCGTCGCCTTTTCCATGTCATCAAATTTAACTATTGACTTTTGACTTTTGAGTGTCATTTTGTCACTTTTTAGCATTTTTAGGCATTTTGTCCCACCATTAGAGAAATAATGCCATACGGGCAATTTTAGTCACCTGGAGCATGGAAGTGGGTCCCGGGGTAAAGAGGATGCTATGAGTGTGAAAGCGAGCATCCTCACGCCAAAATCAGACTCTGGATCACACTTTTGTTAAATTTTGAAATTTTCCAATTAAACCATTAAAAAATGGCTTGCTTTTGTGGGAAAATTCAATTTTCTCGGAAATTAAGAAAAACTTAAGAGGAACTGTTATCACCAACCTTGTAGTTTCCTATGCAAGATGGATCTAGGATGGATGGTAGAGGAGCAAGCAACTAAGGAGGTGGAACCAAGACTGCCTAGACTCCCAAATGGATGGTTGTCACGTCAATCAAGGTAGTCTTCGCTTTATGTTATCTAAGTCCAAGACAACAACAGGGGAGACTCGGATCTACTCCCGATAGGAGAGATCAGACCTAGACACCAGAACAGATCAAATGTGGCTTTGAGGTACGTAAGGTGTAAGGTAAATGGAAACCCTAGCTCTAGGGTTTAGGTACTAGCAACTGATGAAGATGACCACTGTCTTGGGAAATGTAACTGTGACAGGGTGAGCGAGGACAGAGTTGGGACATTCTAGTACCAAGGAGATAGACTCAGTGAAGGATATGAAAGTATCATGTAACCTGAGTTATCAAGGAATGGTCAACTTTCGGGGAAAGAGGTCAGGAAGGGCTAGTGCTATGCTTGGAGATCAGTGTCTGTTCAGCCTTGGGTAATGGAGTCAGTATCAACACAGCGTTTCAGTGAACCCACCTGGGATATGTCCTGATCTATGGACCTAGAAAAGGATTTGGCTCGGAAGATTCAGGTTATAGGAAAATCAGCAGAAGGAGGGCTAGCGCTAGGGTTTGGAGAGGCAGATCTGCAGATCTAGAGCCACCAGGAGACTATCAGCTCAGCGTTGGAGTGGAAATGAGATCAGGATGACCCGATCTACAAACCCAAATCAGAAAATTTCAGGAAAAATCAGATCTGGAAAAAGTCAAAATCTGATGAGGGGGGCTAGGAGGCTGAAAGTCAATTTTTCAGATCTAGGGCAACCTGGCAAGAACTAGCTCAGCATTGGGGGTGATTTGGACTGTGTGAGACCCGATCTATCAGTCTATGAAGTTAGAAATCAGAAAAAACCAAAACCCTAGCAGGTCAAATTTTCAGTTGGGGTGCTATGCAGTTTTTCAGACCAAAATTCAGATCTAGGTCAAACCAGCAGGAATTTGACCAGCATTGCAGTAGATTCAGTGAAGGGGAGGCCCAATCTATGAAACCCAGCAGTGGTTTGGCCAAAGATCGGACGGTTCCCGAATTTAGTATTTTTAAGGGTTTTTTAGTATTTTAAGGGGTTTCAGAAAAATGGAAGGAAAACAAGTACAATGGATTCAGATCTGTTAAAGAGAAGAGAATTACCTGTTGGATCGTACTTGGAAATGCTTGTAGAAAACTTAACAGTGATGATCCTTGCTATCCCGATCAATTCTGGAAGATCTAAGTGATTTCTATGACGAGTGTAAGCCCCAAGTCACCAGTGCGCCCCCTACCCTGCATGAGCAAACGTCAGCAATATCAGATTTGCTAAGACAAGATAAAGAAACCAAATGCCACAGGAAAGTAAAATGAACTAATCATAGATCATAATGAAACTAATTAAAACCCCCTGATCCAAGGCGAAGATAACCGAACGAGTTGAGGTCCTCCTGCAAAAACGCTCTAGCCAAAATGCCCTCCTGTAGACAAGTCAATGATAGAGGAAAAAATATAGATCTCACATGAATTTCCACAATGCTAGGAAGCAGAAGACTATCCAATCACCATTTGAGAACATCAGATGCAAAGCAGATCTAGAAAATATCCACGGAAAAATCTTTCTATTATTCAAATCCAAGAGCCAAAGACCCTTTACAAATGAGAAGCTCTCTCCTTTAAATAGAAATGAGAAAACCACAATCATAACCGAATCCTAACCACTTTCAAAACGAGTGGCTAAGATTAAAAGATAAAATATTCTAATCAATGGTTGAGATGAGTTCAACATACAATACATGGATCAATATAACCATAAAGTACCAAAGATGACTAAATCACCTATAAAGAGGGTACCCCACTTAACAAGAAATAAATGAAACACATGGTGGGTCCATGGAGTGTTGACTAACTCCCTCTGGTTGTCCCCATGGCACAATAAAATAATATAATATTTTAATTCTTTGACTTTGTGTCTCCTTGAGGAAATTGTGAGCCTCCCAAAAGCTCCAAAAAATAATATAAAAATGCCCAAAAATAGGTGTGGGCCCAATCAGGTGCTGCAACTATTGGAGAAGGTGTGGAGGACATCAATCTCATCATTATGACTCATCCCATGTCATTTCCTTGCCCCAGTAGCCCAAATCGATTTATTCAATAGCCATTTAATCATTTTTTAATCTTCATTGGGAAACGTGAACCTGCCAAAACATCCTCCTAGGGTGCCTGCGTTGTCAAACTGAGCCCACCAGGCTCTCTGGGATGGGGTTACTATGGTACAAACAAGTGGCTGCACCCCCTATGCCCATACAATGCCCTATGCGATCCATTTGAAACATCTCCCTGCTCAGACATATCAACCTGTGAAGAAAAACTGCATCAGAGATGCAGAATGAGCCTGATCATATCTGCAAGTGCCCAGAACTGGAAATAAACTGTCTTATTAGTCTCGGAAAGTCCAAATCCATCTAAGATGTATACTCATACCCCTCACAGGTCTCTATCTGATCATTAACCATATCCAATAAACAATATAACTATCTGTAAATGATCAGACACCAATAATAACTCAGACTATCACACATATGCTGCAAGTGTTATAAGGCTAAGACATGCTCTACAACTCATTTAAGCAACAATCACAACAAGTAGAAGTCATTTCATTGGCGATGCATCAACCAATACATATATAAGGCTTTATTTATTATTACTCAGACTAGACTTTTAGGACTATACTCACTTCATAGTTGTAGCCAATTTGCTAGTGAAGGGTGAAGGATGAAATTGACAAGGCTAAGGCAAATGATGACTTCCTACTTGACATCATGACACTTTGGATATGGAAAGGGAATACTCATCATAACCAATGCCGAACAAACAACAAGACAGGGAATGGCAGTGCCTCACAAATGGTTGAATTGTTTAGAGAGTGCTTATTCAACTTAGGCATCATGACTACATCAAGCTTGATCCAGTTTCATTAGGATCATCAATTTTATTTCCATGGCCTTTTTAGCCTATATGACCCTTTGGGACTTCACCAGTGCTTAAAAGCACAGCTAATCGCAGCTTTCATCCGGGACATATTTATTTTATAAGGTCAGTAATATTTGGATATAGCATATTTTTAACCATTGCTTTTTTGGACCTTTTCTTATACCCTTCAAAGGGTATTTTAGCATTTCATTGCTCTTGCCCTCTTTACATATGTTAAGAAACACAGTTTAGCATTTTCATTTTCCATGGGCGCATATATAATATTTCCACTACAAGTAGTGTATGAGCTTTCAGTTTTAGCCAACAACATCTCAAGTGACCAGGGGGAGTTCTGCACAGTGCCAAACATCGAGACAACCGACTAAAATGATTTAGGCATACAATCCAACTCACCAAAGGCAAATTCTGTCACCAACTCAGAGCCGAGACACAATATAAACAAGGAGGCTTGTCCAACAAAGGTTCTAGCGGGGGGAAAGGTCCTCCATGCCATAAGTCAAGAAGTCAGTCGGGTTGAAAACTAAACTGGAAGGTAATGGATGGGTGGAGATAGTGAATGATGAAGCCAACACTAACAAGCCTAAACACTGGTGGGAATGACTACCTCTATTCTCCCTAGGAAGGGTAAAACCAATGAGTATAGATCAGGAACTTCAAAGTCAGAGTAGGGACATCAGTACATAAATACAAATACATCCAAGTCCATATTATTATGACTGCTAGATCATGACACTACATGTTAATACATGTCACAAAGATGAATATAAGAGCAATGATAACCATAACACAATATGAAAAGCTTAGTCATAATCATGCATATAATCCATCTGAAACATCATCTGTCCAATGAGAAAGCACTGATATAAAACTGGGCATCAATAACTGCTCTGTAATGACTAAATGGCTACATCGGTCCTCAGATCTGAGTGTCCTAAGACTTAGTCCTGACATGGGAGAGTACAATAGTCCACCAATACAATAATGATCCGTCAAAACTGCTCATCTCAGCATCTCATATGTTAGAGATCTGGCTGAAAAATGTACTGTGTCTAAAAAATAGAATATGGTAGCCTGGCTACTATATATGTGATAACAGGAACCTAGTACATGTTCATAATGACTCAAAACCATGTCTAGCATGCTTATATACATTGATACGTGGACTTTAATAGTGTCCTAGGGTTCAACAGCTAAGACAAAAATTCCAACTTTGGAGGAGCGGTGAAAAACTCGAAAATTATACATCTCTTATTCAACATTGCATAATTGACAAGGGAAAAAACACATTGGAATGATCGGATTGACGTCTAAGTTCTAGGAAGCCAAGTCCTTGACAAAAAGTTTTTCATGTTAGCACATTTTTTACAAAAATCCCTGCAGGTATGAACATGCATTTATTAAAAAAGAGGCCCAAAAAATGTCCTTAATGAACCGTGGAACCTTCTGAGCACTAACATTGAAGATTTGGTTTGTTCATGACTTTGGTGTCTCACTGGAAATCCATTAAGTACAAAATTAGTGGATAACAAGAACAAGGGAAAACTTTGCCGAATTTGAATCACAAAAGTGTTCAAAGGAAGAACTTCAAAGCACTGCCAAGAAGGGGTGAAACCCCACTTTTCCTACTTATTTACCATCATTTTTCTAGTTGAAATTTCTTTCATTGTAACAAGTTCAAGAGAGTCTCTTGGACTTGATCTTTTATTTGTTTTTTTCAAAGTTATATTTGGAGTTATTTTTCAGCCATCCTTGGCATGCAAAGAAGTTTGTGCTTGCCCACCCTTCCATTGCAAGTGAAGAGGGGCTAGGATTGTACTTAGTTTTATTTTCAGCATTTTACCTCTATTGCTTACCCCAACTTTTCCTTAAGCAGAGGGTTGTGTGGCTAGAGTAATTGTTTGTTTACTTTTGCTTTAAAGTTGCCATCCATTGCTTGCAAAGGAAGTTGGGTTTCCCACCCTTGTAAGGAAAAGATGAAGGGATAGGTTTCATTTTTTCTCTTTAAAAACATTTGTACTTTTGTTGTGCCCACACCTTGCAAGTGAAGCGACTTTTCCATCCTTGCAATATTGTGCTGGCTAGTTCGTGTTAAAAGTTCAATTTATTTTTTCAATTCAAAAGTAATAAACTTTGCCTCATCTCTGCCCCATAATCACTCCCCTAGTCGGTTTGTCCGATCTTGGGTGATAAGAAAGGGCAAAGATTTGTGTTGGCTAGAATAATAGACACTCAACATCTATCTCATTAGAAACTGAGAAAATAAAGGTTGACCCGTGGAGCTAGAGGGGTAGAGGTTGTTGGGAGCCTCGTGGCACTTAGTTTCCCCCTGTTGAGCGCCCGACAATCTTTGAGATTGATTTGCGGACCTAGAATGGAAATTTGTGTTCTTTTGTTGAGCACCCAACAGCCTCTCTCAAATCGAAAGAGATAAGTGTTTGGGGTAGACACATTAGCTAGGTTTTGCTTTTCTTCTTTCAACGCACACTCATTCCCCTAAGCTAAAGTGAGACCTTAAATCATTTAAAATCTACAAGACCATTTGCAAAACTTTATAATCACTTGACAATTTGCAAAGTGTTTTATTTCAAGTACTTCATTTCAAGTTGGGTTATTTACAAGCAAGTTTCTATTCATTGTTTACTTATTTTGTGGAAGTTCTTTTCAATAATTTGAATGTGAATATTGATTACTTTGAAATGTGAATTGTTTAATTTTACTTGTATATCTGGTAATTCTAATTTCTTGGTTATCAAGTGCAATTTCTTAAATCTGCGATTCCATAGCCCAAATAGAATAGGCATTGGTTTAGTGAATAATTTATTTTTTCTTTCTTGTAAACTTATTTGATTAAGTTTCAAAGCAAGGTATGCCTATCATTGATCAATTTGCATATTTGCATGATTGCATGTCACTGAACTTAAATAAGCCTAACTAAGTTTTAACTCCTAAAACAAAATCTTTGGAAAACTTAGTAAATAGGGACTACTCCACTTGACCTTTGAGAGTTGGGTCTAAACAGAGGAGTTAAGAATCGATGTGACATTGGGTTCTAAACTCACAGTTGCCCCTCAAGAATCCACCTAGTGGTTGGGAGACTTTTCTGTGGTTAAGTGTGTTTTAGGTGGCAACAATGCTCACTAAATCTCTACATCAAGAGAACTTTTCAGTATTAACAAACTTTGTCAATGAATCTGCATCTTTTTTAAGGTTTCAACCTTCTTCAATAATACTTTGTTTTGTTCAATCATGTCTCTAACAAAATGGCATTGCACATCAATACGCTTTGTCTTGGAATGGTAAGCATTGTTCTTTTCTAGAAGAATTGCACTTGAGCTGTCACAACTTAGCTTCACTGTTTTTTGAACAAAACCAATACCTGAACACCACCTTTGTAGCCATACAACTTCCTTACTTTCATGAGTGGCTGCCATGTAGTCAACGTCTGTAGTTGACGATGCAACTGCAACTTGCCTCTTGCTTATCCAACTGATTGCTCCACTGACTAGGTTATGGTTAAGTCTGACAGTCAACTTTTATATCTAGGCTCAATAAACCCCTCGGGGAGGATCCCTACTTATGTCAGACCATAACCCCTCTTGGGAAGGCGACCTACATGAATTGTGTATAAATACATGGCTCAAACCTTATTTGTAAATCATCTTCTTTTTATTATTGAGCTAAGGCTACCTAATACATGTGTTTTAAGCCTATGTGCATTACAATTTTGGCATTCTCTTGTGGCTGGCATGTTCTCTTTTATGTGCATTTGTACATCTGATGTATAGTTCATTATGCTTTGGCCTCTTTCTCTTTTGGCGCACTTTTGGTTCAGAACTAGTGCACTTCTTTAGGGTGGTTTTTTCTCTTTTTACTGCAGTTGCCTTCTGGTTCCATTTGATCCCCTCTTCTTGGTTGTGATCTCAACATTTAATTTTTAATAATCTGAATATCTAGACCTCACATTGAGAAAAAATTATCTATTTAATGCGATTCTCTTAAATATCTAACATATTTGTCTATGAACAGCCTGTCTTGTTGTCAATTTCAAACACTGTCAAATTTTTGGATCCAAAGTCGCCAGTTTATCCACGCATTGCTCACGGGAAATCTTGGGACGAAGTAAGTTTTTTGCTTCTTAAATCTACTGCATAGTTTAATGAGGGGTTTCTAAAGAGTTTCTTCTGCGAAAATAATCTTGGAAGGTTCTATAGCATGAGATTTTTTTGTTTGCATTTGTTGCCTGGAATGTTTGTCCTGAAGTCATAAAGCAGAAAGTTTGCTCACAGAACTAAAAGAAAATGAATTTTTTGGGACTACATTTTTCTTGGTGTATTTGATTTTCTGTTGGCTGATTATCACCATAATAATTCTGAAGGAATTGCCAAGTTCCAACCTCTTTGACAATAATGTTAAATCAATTTGCTTTTGCAATTTATTAGTTCTGATTTTTTAACTTCTTTATTAAAAAAATTGTTTGAATAAGGTCTTGGATTTGTGTTTATGAGAGGGAAATTCGATGCTGTGACATTGTATAAATAGGTTTAATGAGACTTGATAGGTATCTAACAAGTATAGAAGACAACAGCATACAACTTGACATAAGTATATAACATGGCGGCATATGATCAAAGATTTTAGTAAACATTGTGAAGCAGTCATATTCAACTGTGTATCCTAAACACAACAATTTGTAAATATTTGGTTAAACACAACAATTTGTAAATATTTGGTCCATTTTGTATTAAATCCTTATATAAATTATATTTGTTATATTGCATGTAATGTTGTGTCAAGCCCACACATATGAAAAGATGTCAAGCCCACACATATGAAAAGAAAGACTAAATAGAGTATAGGATATATAATGCCAATAAGGGCTTACTGACTATTGATCTTGAAATGGTTTAACCTCTTTTTTTAGTATAAATGGGGTTAATCTCCTCACATTTGTATCATTGATCATCTTCATGTTGTTGAAAGAAATGTAACTTCAAAAGATATTCTATTGTACTTTTATTATATTATTATTATTCTTCCTTTGGAGATGTTATTCCTTTGTTTGGAGATGTTATTGATGTACTTGGTCATGTAAAAGTCTTGAGGTAAAACCTCCGTTGTAAGTCGGGTCAATAGTACCCACAAAAGTATTTTATAAATGTTGCTTTGAGTATCCCAAGGCAAGTCAGCCCTGGTTGGAGAGACAACTCAACCTTGTTTGGTTTTTAGACTACTCACTTGATGAGTATAAAATTTAAATAGATGAGGCGCCTCCCTCATTTGGACACACTCAGCACTCAAGCAAGTTTGCTAGAGAGAGGAGCAATCCATTTGAGAGAGAGGAAGCAGCTAGTCTTATTCTTGGGGTCTTACACTATACTTGGTTGGATTCTATATTGAGAAAATTTTGTTGGGTTTTCTCCTCCACAAGGGTTTCCTAGGATAAATCTTTGTGTTCTCTTTGTGCTACTATGCTTGTCATTTTTTAAGTGATCTTTTTTTTTTAACATAAAACTTTTAAAAATCTAACATGGTATTAGAGCCAACCTGAAAGAAGTCATTGTACAGCAGCTTATCCAACAGTTCAACAAGCTAGGGCTTGCTATTTCGGGCAAATCTCTCCACAGATTAGTTGAAAAAGAAGGTCCAACTAACTCACTTTAGGAGGGCATATCTTTTTGTCGAAACGATTTTTAGTTCTGTGGATTTTCAATTTTTGACCTACCACTACTGTCAAGAGAAACTAGGGCATCATATTTTTTGAATCTTTATCCACATATTTGGAGAAAGGACCTCACAACTCAGCTCGCCTTGGGAAGGCGCATCTTTTCATCCAATCACATATTCAAGATCTCCAAGTTGAAGAATTAGGGTTTCCTTATCAAACCCTAGGTTTGCCTGAAGCAGGTTCTAGAAGCAGTCTTCTTATTGAGCATGGAAGTATAGAGTCATGCTCATCCTTGAAGAACATGACCTAGAAGGATACATCAAAGAGGAAGTCCAAGAACCAGAAGGAGATGAAGCAAAATCAAAGCATAAGAAGGATATGGTCAAGGCTAAGAGGATCATGGCTGATTCCATCAGGATCATTTTATCCCTCAAGTATCTTCAAAGAAGACTCCAAATGAAATGTTTGATGCACTAACCAACCTATTTGAAGGGAAGAACATCAACAAAAGAATGACCTTGAGAAATCGACTCAAGGGTGTGAAGATTCAAAAGGCAGAAACTATGCAGTCATACTTCACAAGAGTATCTCAGATCAAAGAACAATTGGAATCTATTGGTGACATGGTAGAAGAAGCAGAAGTTGTGATGACTACCTTGAATGGTATTCCAAGGGATTGAGAATCCTTCATTAGAGGAATATGTGCTAGAAAAAAGTTGACCAAGTTTAGTAGATTATGGGAAGAATGCGTTCAAGAAGAAGGAAGGATAGCAAATAGAGAGGAAAAATTAAATGATGATGAAGATCAAGCTTTGGCATCCCATGCAAAGAAAGGAAAGAATAAGAGAAAGAATTGTGATCAATCTCCTCGAAGAATTCAAAGGTTTGAATTTAACACAAGGCCCAAAAGAGATTTCTCATCCTTTGAATGTTTCACCTGCCACAAGATGGGACACATTGCAAGGAATTGTCCCCTCAAAGAAGAGCAATTCAAGAAGAGAAACAAGAAGTTTCATGCCCATGCAATCGAAGATGATGACCCGGTTGAAGAGAAGACCAATGAAGGTGGAGACTCCAATGAGGAATATGTCTTAATATCAGCTCTCACAGGTGCAGTCTCACATGGAAGTGACATTTGGCTCATAGACAGTGGTGCCTCCAATCATCTGATAGGTTACAAAGATTCCCTCTCATGTCTTATTAAAAAGGACTCACCACACAAAGTGAAGCTTGGAGATTGTTGCTGCCCTTCACGCACATCGGGGGGTTTTGGGTGTGGCAGAAATCTTCAAGCCACTGGGTGCGTCCTTGGGGGCAAGTCTCGAGTTGAGATACTGTCACTCAACACTCAACTCCTTCGTCTAGGCCAACTCCTAGCGAAGCCAAGGGGGTGGTCCCTATTAGAAGAAAATTTATGGTTTTTAGTCTACGAAAGAAAAGACTAAATCTAGGAGTTAAAATGAAATGGATAAAATAACACAACGGACTATTGCAAGAAAGAGATTACATCAACAACATATAACAATGTAAGCACCATTCACGGCATTTTGCAATAATTGATTTAAGCATTGAAAGTAAAACAGACCAGTGCTGATGAATATGTAGTGTTGTTGTGTCGTGTAAGTATTGCAGTTGTCTCGTTGGTCAGTTTTAAAATTATTAATGAGTAATTTAGGGCGTGGGTTAATTGTGGGTTTGGCCCAACAAGTCAAATCCCTTCAAATTGAGTGCTAAAGCGGTAATACCAAGTGTCCAACAGGGCGAGGATGAACCTGCTTGGAGTAGCCCCCTGACTCTGTAGTAGTTACCCTTTGCAACCTCCCGAGTTCTCGAGAAAATCACTTGTGTGGATTTTCCTATTAAATCTAGTAACTCGTATCCCTTTCTGATATAGCCAACTGATCAGACAAGCTACAGCGGTGTAGAGCA
The DNA here is from genome assembly GCA_001517045.1 of Pseudotsuga menziesii. Classification (NCBI taxonomy): domain Eukaryota; kingdom Viridiplantae; phylum Streptophyta; class Pinopsida; order Pinales; family Pinaceae; genus Pseudotsuga; species Pseudotsuga menziesii. The sequence goes on from LPNX010244777.1 coordinate 30,507, forward strand.
TACGGGGAAGGAGTCTTGGTTTATTTTATTAGAAACGTAACAATGAGCTGTTTAGATGACGACCAAAGAGTCTCTTTCACCTTTCGGGTACTCGGGAAAGCAACGGTCGGATTGATTTAAAAAATTAAGAACAAATAAATAAAAGAAATATTTTCTAATTAATCCTACCACGAATCTCTTTCACCCTTTCGGGGTACCCGGGAGAGCGTGGGGTAAGTATTTCTTTTACTTGATCAAGTAAACAACTAAATAAAAAACAAAGATAAAACTAACTAAAATTGGAAAATCATAAAAAAAAGACACCGACACTAATCCCCCCAGGGGGGATGGGGAAAGGGCTCTAAAGAGCCTACTCAAAGTCTTTTATTAATGGTATTTGCAATGCTTGAGGTGGATGCCAATGGTCCTTACAGATCTGGATCCAAAGGCTTACAGGTTTTATGAGTAAGACAAGATCAAGAGTGGTGGTCTGGGACGTCTTTGAACAACTTAGATCTTTGATTTTTTGGTAGCACTTCTCCTTGTCCTGGCAATAAAATTGAAAAACCAGCCACCTGTAATGCACCAAATGTGCTAAATAAAGCGTTAAGAACATAAAAATATTAAGTACTGAAAGATTGGAAATATGCACAAGTACTTAATAAAAACTAGATCTACTTTGAAAATATTACTTTATGTTTCTAGATCTAGATACATGTTTAAATAGATCAGCCTTTAGATATTGCTTGAAAGAGAAACTAAACTACTTAAGCATGTGAATAACTGTAACCAAGAAAGATTTAATTTTCTTTAAAAAATGAAGAAAAGAGAGATAGAAAGAGTGCTAGAAGCCTGGGAATGTTGGGCCATGGAGTCTGCTTTGGTGGAACATCGAGGGACTATGTCCTCAAAAAGATCTTGAAGATGAGGAAGATTCAAACTAGCTCAATCCTTTCTACAAGTGAGATCACCTGCAACTTAGAAGTCCTTGCACAAACAGTGGTTAAAACATAGGTGTTGCTGGAAAAAGACAATTAGAAAGCATGCAATTAAACTTAAAATACATGCAACTCCAAGAGATTTTGAAACACGCGAACAATAAGAGCATAAATCAAACTAGAATAATCTCTTACCCCTCCAAGAGGGAGCTCCCCTTCAAGGCCCACAATTAACCAACAAAAAACAAAGACCAATAATACAGATTATACCTCATAAGCACTTGACAATCACCATCCACACATGAAAAGCATTACACCATAGATCTTGCCTCCAAAGCCTTCTTTATTCCAAATGGTAAACAATACAATACAAGCAACAGCATTCCTTCGGTCCTCTGACCATGCCAAAATGAGGAAAAGAGCCCTGCTTAAATAGGAAAAGAAAGACCCATGGGGGCCTCACTAATACTGAAGAGAGAGTCTAGTTGAACTGAGCTTGAAGTGAAGAGGAAGTGGAGAGGTGATTGACACGTTTCTCACTTAACTCCATTATTCTGTCAACACACCCAAACAATGCCAAATCACCCAAACAACCACCCACCAAAATCAATTCGGCGTCAATCATTTCCTCCAGCGTGAAGATTCCAAAGTTGACGTGAGGAATGGAAATGTGTGATGTCATTTATATGATATGCTAGCATTCGAAGGAATAGACCAAAGTTTTAACTTCAAGCAAAAAAAACCAAGTTCGAATGGGGTCCACCCATTAAACCTTCCTCACGCGAGCTTCACATGTCATGAAGAGTTGTTGACGTCACCCTCCACATGATTCGCTAGCATGGGGAAAGACCAAGGTTAACAAACCAATACTTTAAAAAATACCAAGCATTACTTTTAAAGGGGTGGACCCCTCCTTCCACCTCATGCAAGCTCCAAAACTTATTCACGTGAAGAGATAAGAGCACCATATAACATGGTCCCATTTTTATACCAAAGCTTGACTCAAACTTTAAGTTAAAGAGGAACGCATGCTTAAGGGGGACCCATGCCATGTCACCCCACACAAATATATTTTATTTCTTTTGACCTTTTTTGAACTTTGTCCTTTATGCCAAAATGTCCTAATTTAGCATTAAAACGCTCTTTTGATGCATCTTTAGCAGAATAATGCTCCATGGGGCGTTCTGGCTACCCGATTGATGCGGAAAGTGGTCCTTGAGGTAAAGTTGACGCTCCAGGTGTGAAAACGAGTGTCCCCACGTCAGAAACGGACTCCGTATTTAACTTTTATTACATTTTGAATTTTTCTAATTAAACCATTAAAAATGGCCTAATTTTGCGGAAAATATTTATTTTCTCGGAAATTGACGAAACTCTAGGGGGACCTAGTACATGTCCATACGACGTAAAATCAATGCTAGCATGTTGAAAAACACTGACACGAAGGCTCTAATAGCTTCATAAGGCTGAAACACCAAGACAACTACCCCAACTTTGGAGGTGTGAGTGACAAACTCAGAAATTATTAGTCGTTTGTTCAACTACCAATAATAACTGAGGGAAAAAACAATTTGGGCTAGTTGGCTTGATGCTTAAGTCCGGGAAGCTGAGCCTTTTATAAAAAATTAAATGTTAGGACATTTTTTACAATTTCCCCAAGGGGGTATGAACATGTGTTACAAAAAATTTTCGAACAGACTCCCAGAAAAAGCCTGGTGGACTTCTGAACTCTGATCATGAATAAGTGTACTTGTTCTACTTCACGGGCTCGCTTGAAAAAACCACCAAGTACAACTTAGGTGGTAACAGAGATGATTATCAGTATCCCATAAAAGGAACGGGAGAAGCCTCCTATAAGTTGGATTCCGGAAAATCCATGAAGTTGAAGGAAGTCTTATATGTCCTAGGTTTGAAAAAGGATCTCCTTTCTATCTCAGCATTAGGTAAGAAAGGTTTCATAGTTGCTTTTGTAGATGGAGAAGTCCTCATGTGGCCAAAAGGAAAGACAATAGATGATGCAGTTGTGATTGGAATTGAAGGAGGACTCTACAAATTGAAGGGACACTCAGATTCAGCCTTGACACCTAGTACCACTAGCCCATGTGAGCTATGGCATAGAAGACTTGCTCATGTGAATTACAAAGCATTGGCAAATCTAAGCAAAGTAGTAACAGGCTTACCAGAGATCTAGATTAATCATGGTCCAAGGGCTTCAGACTTTGGGCTTGGACAAGGTTAAAAGGTCTCCTTAGACATTGACAACTACTTAACCCTCAAGGACTCCTCAAGGGGCACCAAGACACACTTGTTGGCATCAATGGCTAGGCGCTGTTGGCATCAATGACAACTTAATCAATAATCTCCCCCCTTTTCATTGATGATAACACCAGAACTTTTCTTCAGAACACGCTTCCCTTATTCACAACTTCTCTCCCTCTTTGGCATCAATGGAAAAGGGAACATCCTTTGACCATACTGCTCCCCCTTAGGGCATGCTCCCCTTGTCATCAACTTCTCTTCCTTTTCAACTTTTCTTCTTGTTTGCATTAATGGCAACAATAACTTCTTTTGGCAATACTGCTTCCCTTATCACTGAGCATTGATGCTACTTTCATGGACAAGTATTACGTCACATGGATACTGCTGGAACCAACTTCTATACGATACTCAAAATCTGATAATCAGGTACATATCTCGTTTTACACATACTTCATATCACTGGTTGATAGTCTTCAAAAAGGTATTCGATTTTTCCCAAGATTTTCATCATTTCTGTTTTGACCTACTAACTCTATTCTCCATACTTTAGTAGGTTGATGGTTGTTCATGTCATTCGATTGAACTTGCTTTCTGCTCTTGCAATACTTGGTTCAGTTCACAAAGGTTTTCACTTCTTGCGAAACATTAGTAATTTCATTATTTATCATAGTATCTTCTAGATTTCTATCACTTATAAGGGAGCAAGGATTTTCATCACAATTTGAAGTATTGCATTTTATGAATTCAAAATGGCTCTTATCTTCTATACCTGATAAACATATCTTTTTAAAAGCATTACAAACAGAGTGTTCATGGGACTTACCTTCAAACTTACCTGGATCTTGTACTGACCTTTTCATGGGAATGTCTTTTGCTTCTTGTTTTTCATCTAAGTTTAGCTGATTTATTTTGAACAACAATTCTTCAACTGAGTTGTACTTTCCTATTTTCTCCTTTTGGAGATCTATTAGATATTCAAGCAATAATACCATAACCTCTGCTTCTTGTTCTTTATTGGAGTAGAGTTGTTCTAATCTAAGCCATAGTTCCTTAGCTGAGCTGTACTTCCCTATCCTCTTCTTTTGGATATCTGTTAGGCCTTCAAGGATGGCTTCCATAGCCATATAATTATTTTTCTTTGCTTCCTTTTGAGCCGCTGTTTTCATTTTCTTAGGGGGTGTGTATCTAGTAAAAACTGACTTCCATACACCAATTGCCTCAAGATAATCCTGCATTCTCATTTTTCAGATCAAGTAATGATCTGAGTCACAGGTGTCACGTCCCCACCCCTCTACTGGAGAGAGGACGCGACTATGCTGCTATCTAATCCGGGCAATCTAGCCCCATGAACGTAATAAAATGCATTGAAAATAAAAGCACACACAAGTGCATAAATCATTAACATATAGCGGGAGCAAAATACATTCCATTTAAGCATTTAACCTGTTCATTTAATTCATAAACACATACAAATGCAGAGATTAACACAGAGATACTTATCTTATGAAGAAGCGCGTCCTGCAACCAGCTATGTCGCTACAACGTTCCACCCAACCATAGGCCAGTGTGTTCATCAATCTCTTAGCAGCACTGCCACCCCCGAGCTGGGCATGATTTCCACAAGGAATAAGGAACACTAGTAGGCTCACACACAACGAAAGATACAACAAAACTCAGCCAAGTCAACACAGTTGGGTTTATCAGGCTACAAAGGAGTTAGAAAGGTTGACTGCTAAGCTAGTGAGCTCAACCCCAGAGCTATGGACACCTACACCAGATCTAGACTGGCTTCTACAACATCTACACACCCAACACAAGGAAGCACCCCCTTCTCTGCTACATAGTCCCTCGGGCTATGCCTTCCCTTCCAGCGCTATTTAGGGTGTGCAAAGAGGAAAACCAGCCCCCTAGATCTGTCTGTGAGGTTCCTTCACACACCAGGTTTATCAAGTTGGTCAGACCCCATTTCCACTCCCAATTCAGTTCAAACCAAAGCACAGATGCATACACAACAAGATACACAATTCTGGGTTGAGGAAAACAGTTTTGGCAACAAAATCAATTGCCAAGATGGGTGAAAACAACCCCCTAACAGCCAATTTGATTTCCAGAATGTTTTTGGCATTCACGTGGGCCAAATAGACTCCACAAACACCCAAAATCGTGGGTCTCTCCTCTACCATTCGCTGTGCAATCAATCCAACGGATTTTCCCCAACCAGGTGATGAGAAACAACAACAAAAACGTCAAGGAAGAATCCCAGCCACTGAGCCTTGCCCAATCGACTTCCCAGACATGGGAAAACTCCAGAAATTTGCAGAAACATGAATGGGAAAAACGAATTGCTCCCCCGGAATGGAATTCCTACGTGAGGAAAGTCAGCTGCGTGTGTGCATGAGAGAAAATGCCTGCGCGTGAGTGGAATGTGGCTGCTTCCTTCCACGTGAGGGTAATGGACGAATTGGTTCCCCTTGGGCAAGCGTGTGGTCAAGGCTGACAACCCTGCCAAAAATGACGGTTGCCCATACTCCCCTTTCCCCAAAGCAATAACTGCCGAACTGACTTTTTGGAGAATTTAATTGGTTGAGGAATAAGACAAGAAAAGGTGGTTGGAAGTTGATGGGTTCTCCTCTTGACACTTGGCTTCTTCCCATTGGCTCAAAGGTAAAATACCCCCCGCTTATCCTTAGGAAATCATGCCCCCATCTCATTATTTGTTGCATTGACATAGTTGGTTGTGGGTTTTTAATCAAACTACATATTTACATGATGTCCAAAATTATAATGTGCCGGCTCACACGAAATACCATTGGCAACAATTTTAATCGCCAAAACATAGAAACGCTAAATCGATGGTGGTGCTTTTGCCTTTAGCTCCACACCACAATTAAATACAATATAAACATTATATACATTTTTAATGCAAACGGGGTCAAAACCGGGGTGTTACATTCCCCTCCCCCTTAAACAACATTGTCCTTAGTGCTTTACAAAATTGAACAAAAATGCTACACTGGTATCGCCCTTAGTAATCCGCAGAATTGAACAAAAACGGATGTGCCAACCTCATGGCATCCTCCAGCTCCCACGTAGCCTCTTCAGGACCGTAGTGCTCCCATTGCACCTTTACTTGCCCTATGGCTCTGTTCTGGAGCATTGCGACCTTCTTGTCAAGGATGCGCATTGGCTCGATTTGGAACTCTACCTCGGGTTCCACCTGAATTACATCCCAATTTATCACATGGTTAGGATCATGTATATATTTCTTAAGCAAAGAAACATGAAAAATATTATGAGCTCTAGTGCTAGCAGGCAATGCATGTCTTTATGCAACTGGCCCTATTCTTTCAGGCACTTCAAACGACCCACAATATCTAGGTGACAACTTGGCACAACTTCCAAGTTTCAAGGAACTCTTCTTTGCCTTAGGCAATCCATGCAATTTGAAAATCTCCTTCATGAAGATTTTTGCAATGTCGTCAGTCTTATGTGTAGACTTAACCGGTATAAAATGTGCTTCCTTTGTCAACTTGTCCCCCACAACCATGATAGAATCATGTTGTCTCCAAGTCATCGGTAATCCTGTAATAAAACCCATGGAAATAACTTCCCATTTCCATTCTGGAACTGGTAAAGGCTGCAACAAACCTGCTGGGTGTTGATGCTCAACCTTTACCTCTTGACATTTTATGCACCTTGAAATATATTTAGCCATGTCCTTTTTCATTCCGGGCCAAAAAAACTGCTTTCTAGCTGTAGCAATTGTCTTCTGATATCCTGGGTGGCCAGAATATGGAGCTTGATGGATTTCATCCATAACAACTCTTCTCAAATCTGTTACATTTGGAATATAAATTCTGTTCTTATAGGTAAGAAGTCCATCTTCTTCCGATTTATATCCCTCATATTTCTTTTAAAGGCTTTGCTGCTGTCCTTGACCTGTGCATACAATTCATCTTTAGCAACACGATTAACAATCTGTTGCCTCAACTTCGATTGGAAAATACTAATGGATGCCACATGCATTTCCTACACCTTCCTGTTGAGTGCATCAGTTACCTTATTCTCTTTTCCCTTTATGTGCTTGATTTCAAAATCAAACTCACATAAAAATTCTAGCCATCTCGCTTGCCTAGCATTCAGAGTAGGCTGATCAAACAAATACTTCAAACCACAATGGTCTGTCCTTAGTTCAAATCTTCTGCCCATCAAGTAATGCCTCCACATCTTGAGAGAATGTACCATGGCTGCAAGTTCTAGATCATGAGTGGCATAGTTCTTCTCATGCTTCTTCAGCTTTCTTGACTCATAACATATCATGTGGTTGTCTTGCATAAGGACTCCTCCAAGCTCTTGACCGCATGCATCGGTACACACCACAAAATCTTTTTCTGGGTCTACAATCTTCAAGACTGGTGCACTTGTGAGAAGATTCTTCAACTGCTAGAAGCTTTCTTCACATCTCAGTGTCCATTCAAACTTTATTCCCTTCTTTTGCAAAGAAGTGATGAGATGTGAAACCTTGGAGAATCCCTCAATGAATCTCCTATAGTATCCTGCAAGTCCCATAAAAGATCTTACATCTGTTACATTTCATGGAGTAGGCCAATTCATAATGGCCTCAATCTTCTCAGAATCTACAGATATACCCTCATTTGAGACAATGTGACCCGAATAATGAATCCTATCTCTATAAAAGTCACACTTGCTCAACTTTGCATCCAACTGATGATCCCTGAGCAACTGCAATGTCAATCTCAGATGCTCTTTATGCTCTTCCTCATTCTTAGAATAAATAAGGATGTCATCAAGGAAAACAAGAACAAACTTGTCCAAATACCTGCTGAAGACACTATTCATAAGGCACATAAATGTAGCTGGTGCATTTGTGAGACCAAATGGTACCACTAGAAACTCATAATGTCCATACCTTGTTTTGAAGGATATCTTATGAATGTTTTCATCCTTGATCCTTGCCTGATGGTAACCCGACCTTAAGTTAATCTTGGAAAATACCTTTGCTCCTCTCATTTGATCAAATAGGTCATCAATCCTAGGCAACGGGTATTTATTCTTCACAGTGACTTTGTTCAGTTGTCTGTAATCAATACACAACCTGAGTGTACCATCTTTCTTCTTCACAAACAGAACTGGTGCTCCCCAAGGAGACACACTCGACCTGATATACTTCTTCTCCAACAACTCTTGCAGTTGCATCTTCAACTCTAGCATTTATGGTGTACTCATCCTGTAGGGTGTCTTGGATATTGGTGCTGCTCCTGGCACAAGTTCAATTGTGAAATCAATGTCCCTCTTTGGAGGAAGCCCTGGATTCTCATCGGGAAAAACATCCTTGAATTCATGCAATACAGGATAGTCCTCCAACCTAATAGTTTCATTCTCCGCTGCTTCTAAAACATGAGCTACATACACTCTGCAACCTTTCCTACAACACTTCTTCAACTGCATTGCTGAAATCTGCCTAACTGAAATCAGCTTTGGAATGCCTCTTACAACTCTTGGGTTCCCTTCTTCGTCTATGCATTCAAAAGTTTTATTGTAACAGTCAAGCTTTACCCTGTGAGCTTCTAACCAATCCATTCCAATGAGAACATCATAGGAACCAAGTGGTAGAACATTCAGATCGACACAAGTGACCAATCCATTCATGACCAACGGACATTTTTCTACCACTTCACTAACCTTTCTCTTAGTTCCAGTGGCTAGCTGAATTAACCAAGATTTCCTATGCTTTACTTTCTTAAAAGCACAAATCTCCACTACTCTAGGGGTAATGTAACTGTGAGTAGAACCAGGGTCAATCAAAATAGAAACAGATTGCTCAACAATCTTATCTGCAACTTCCACCACAGTTGACTGGTGATCTTCCTGGCAGTCTTCTAGTGCTGCATAAATCCTAGGGACGGCCCTTGCTACTTGATCCACTATTTCTGCCTCTTGAATGTTGTAAGCTGGCCTTGCATTCTCATTCTCAAGTGGACAATTCTTGCACATGTGGGGTCCTCCACATTTCCAACATTGGAGTGGTTCTCTGTCCTGCTGTTGATCTCTTGGCTTTTCTCCCACCACTCCAGCGGGCTTACTCGTAGCTTGGGATGGCTGCTTTTGCTGATTCCTGAAGTTAGAACGTTTGAAACCTTTCTTCCTTTAGTCAGACTTCTCCTTCTTCTTGTCCTTCCATGTTTTATGATAATCAGGTTTGCCTTTGCTTTGCTCATAGCAATACTTAGCTTTCCTTATTGCTTATTCCAGAGTTCTAGGTTCATAAAACTCAATTCTGTTTTTTGTAAGACTGAGGCAATCCACTCAGGAAACGCTGGATCTTCACCTTCTCATCTTTGATGTACCTGACATACCTCAACAACTCTAAGAACTTGTTTGAATACTCTTCCATGGTCTGCTGTCCCAATCTAAGCTCATGGAATTCTTTGATCTTATCATCATAGTACCTGTCAGAGAGGTACTTTTGCTTGAAATACTTTTGGAATTGTTTCCACACAATCTTCCTTTTATTAATCTTCTTTACTTGTCTGAAGTGCTCCCACCATATGGATGCTCTTCCAGTCAAATTGAAGATGGCTACCCTAGCCTTCATATTTCTAGAGTAGTCTTGGACTTGAAAATATTTTCTCATCCCAAGAAGCCAAGCTTCCGCTTCTTGACCATTCTTTATCTCACCATTGAAGGTAGGTGGCCTTGACTTCTTAAACTCATCACGTGAATGGTTCAAGTAACGCCTCTTCCTCTCATTCCTGTGAGATGAAGAGCTTGAATCCCCAGTGGATCCTTCAGATTCAGATGACTCACTAGGAGATCTCTTTCTCCTTCTGGTACTGCTCTTACTACCTTTCGGTCTTACTGTCTGATCCCCAGAGTTCATCCGCCTCTGGATGTCTGTTAAACTTTGCAGCATGGCTACATTTAGCTGATTCTGCTCCTCCTGAGCCTTAACCAATCTTTCATTATCTGCCCTGTAACTTTGCATCTCCACTCTTAGGCTTCTCATGGTGGCTGCAAAATTTGGGGGAGTCTCTTGCAATCTCCTCCCATTAAACTCTGTCTCAGCATTTTCAACTCGGACATTTTCTCCCATAGCATCTTCCTTGTACTCATTGGGGTTTTATGCATCATCATACACGTCGTAGGTTCTCATGGCTCAACCAAACCAACTTTATTGAACTGTACTATTTGGAATGTTGTCTTTGAAGGTGACTATGATTCTGCAAAATGTGTTAATAAACATAATTGTTAGCTGCATAACACTCATATGAATCATAGATTACTTACCTGCATTGGAAACATCATATATTGACAACTTGTCAAATCATAGAATTTTCTTTTCACAAAGAACGACTGTCTGGAGGGGACGATGGGGGTCAAGGGAGCTTGCCCCCTTATGGCTTCCCTGCGCCACTGCAGGCCGGGTGAAAACAGTTTTGGCAACAAAACGGATTGCCAAGATGGGTGAAAACAACCCCCAAACAACCAATTTGATTTCCAGAATGTTTATGGCAGTCACGTGGGCCAAACAGACTCCACAAACACCCAAAATCGTGGGTCTCTCCTCTACCATTCACTGTGCAATCAATACAACGGATTTTCCCCAACCGGGTGGTGAGAAACAACAGCAAAAACGTTAAGGAAAAATCCCAGCCACTGAGCCTTGCCCAATCGACTTCCCAGACATGGGAAAACTCCAGAAATCTGCAAAACCGTGAATGGGAAAAACGGATTGCTCCCCCGGAATGGAACGTGAGGAAAGTTAGTTGCGTGCGTGCATGAGAGAAAATGCCTGCGCGTGAGTGGAATGTGGCTGCTTCCTTCCATATGAGGGTAATGGATGAATTAGTTCCCCTTGGGCAAGCATGTGGTCAAGGCTGACAGCCCTGCCATAAATGACGGCTGCCCATACTCCCCTTTCCCCTAGGCAATAACTGCCTAATTGACTTTTTGGAGAATTTAATTGGTTGGGGATTAAGACAAGAAAATGTGGTTGGAAGTTGATGGGTTCTTCTATTGACACTTGGCTTTCCCATTGGCTCAAAGGTTAAATACCCCCTCTTATCCTTAGGAAATCATGCCCCCATCTCATTAGTTGTTGCATTGACATAGCTGGTTGTGGGTTTTTAATTAAATTGCATATTTACATGATGTCCAAAATTATAATGTGCTGGCTCGCATGAAATACCATCGGCAACGATTTTAATCGTCAAAACATAGAAACACTAAATAGATGGTGGGGCTTTTGCCTTTAGCGCCACACCACAATTAAATACAATATAAACATCATATACATTTTGAATGCAAACGGGGTCAAAACCGAGGTGTTACAATAGGATAATGGTACTCCATTCATTGAGAACCCCATGGTGTGTCAAAGATCTCCTTCAAGATTATAAGGATTTCTATGAAGGACCCGCTTTGATACCAATTGTTGGACACAGCAGGTACACTGAGAGGGGGGTGAATCAGTGTGCGCAGCTTTTATTACTTTTTCAATTTTAGCAATCAACAACTTATTCAATATTATGGATTATCACATTATCATTATGTCATCATCAACATTATTATCATCATCACATAAGAAGCATAGCGTGCTACATAGTACACCAGATTTTATGTGGAAACTCAAGTCCTGGGGGAAAAACCACAAAAGCCTTTATAATAATAATTATCCAGCAACAACTGGAAGGAGGCAACAACCCCCTTATTACAATGACTTCAATTCTCTAGCTACAATTGCAAGGAGGATACAACCCCCTGATTACAGGCTACAACCTGAAGGAAGTTTTGACTACCAAGTTCTCTTGCTTCAACCAGAAGGAGGATACAACCCCCTTTCCTTGCCTCATCCTGCCACCTTGATATTAAGAAACTACTGAACCACGACCGCACTGATCCTGTGGACCTGCTAATCAACACTTGTACTACACTGCACAACCACTGCCACTACTAACCACTGCTCATCATCTGATCACTACTCATCAACTGATCACTGTCCACTGTATCACACTGCTCATCAACATAATCAACTTGTCCAATGAAACTACACCAATCAATCTGTTGCTCACATCATCCGACTCAGTCAATCTGAGTCTATCCAACTGCACACCAAACTCAGTCCACTTGAGTCAAACCAATTGCTCATACGAGAACCTATGCCAATCTTGTTCAACTGTCAAACCAATCTCTAAATCTATTGTTGATAACTTCTGCTTTTACCTTACTACCAAATCATCACTTATCACTACCACACGCTGCTCATGTACATCCTTGTACATCTTGTCATACACAATCACTGAACAAGTAATTCTGCCGTGCTTGCTTTGAACACAAGGCATGCACAATCATGTATCATCATCATAGGTATGCATCATTGTCATAGGGTATACATCATGAGCATTATCATCATCATCATTTCAGTGTGTAGTGTGTATGTATCATCAACAACAAGTATACGTCATCATCGTGTTGAAATATTGTAACTTCAAAGAATATTCTAAATGTATTTTACTGATGTAACCTATGGGAGATGTTTTATTCCTCCATTAGGATGTTATTATTGTATTTGGTCATCATAAAGTCATGAGGTAAAACCTCCATTGTAAGTTGGGTCAATAGAACCCTCCTGAATATAATATAATATTGTTTTGTGACTTCCTAGGTGAAGTCCACCAAGTAAGTTTGTTGGGGCCGACCTGTTAGAGAAAAAGTCAAGTGTAAGAAAGAGTATAAATAGAGGAGGTGTGTTCCTCATTTGAACACGCACACTCACTTGTGTATAGCGCATAAGAGAGAGAGAGAGAGATATCTGCAAGGAGGAAGAGCACCTGTTTGGGGTTTTGTCTTTGTACTTTGATACATCTATATAGAAGAAGTTTTGTTGGGTTTTCTTCCCCATGAGGGTTTCCCAGGATAAATCTCTGTGTTCTTTTGTGTGGTTGTGATTGTCATTCTTTCAGTGATCCTTTTGTATATGGTTATGATGTTATGATGCTAAATGTGTAATGTCCTCTTTCTTTTAGGCCCTGAGGCCCATACCGCTAACCTATGTGATTCCTGTGGGTTCGAGTGGTTACTGATAACTAGGGACTCAGATCGGGACTGACGCCATCCATAGAAGATCTACGGCATCCTCACTTGGTCAAGAAGGGCCACCTGGGCCAAAGGCCACCTTCATGCATGACCATGCTCTTTTCCATGCTCCATGCATGACCATGCTCTTTGCATGCAAGTCAACGGCAAATTAGAAGATAAAGTGACCTAATTAGGTCAAAGATTAGGTTTTGCGCAGTTGAACTTTATAAATAGAAGGTAAAGCAAGAGGAGACCTCACTTATGATTATTGACTATTTTGGGAACACTTGGATAGCAGCACAGCAGTTGGGGTTGGAGACAGAGTCTTCAGCTAACAGGATTTCGGCAGTGAAACATCTGTCCTAGTCTTATTCCGGGTAAGCCATACTGGTTCACCACTTGTTCTTCATTTCATTCATTAGTTATATAGCACAGGGTATAGATTGTTGCAGAGGCACGGTGCAGCCGTAAGAGGGGGTTTTCAACCAGAAAGCCCTAATCAGCTATTGGGCCTTCAGATCTCAGTTTCCTTTCGAAACTCAGGCATCATTCTCACCAGCAGCTTCATACTCCGATACCCAGTGACTATCAGCTCCATCTGAGCTCATCCGAAGCAGTTATCAGCATTTCCAGACCACCAGGGGCGTGAGCAGCTGCCTCAGAGAACCAAGTCGCTATCATACTTAGAGGGTTCAAAACTGCAGTATTTTCCAGTCAATCTCTCCGGCACAGCAAGGCTATCAGCCCTGCAAATCAGCAGATCCATTGGGCCCCTCCTTCCTTGAGGGCGTCACCTTTTTCTTTGCTGGGGTGTCTTATTGCTGGAGCATTCACCGGAGACGGGAGAGATCAGTTCCTCTCTGATCCAAATCTCAGTACTTGCAGACTTTATCTGCAGCAGTTCAGCCAGTTATCAGTGGTAAGTGGGTCTCCTATCTCACAAATCCTAACCCTAATTTTTACTATAAAATAGGGATTTTTGCCTGGCAGTTTGTAAGCCCAGTTGTATCCGCATAATTGTTTAGAAATAGAAAATATCGGGATTTGGGATATTTCAATGGTATCAAAGCTGTTTTCTTGGCCAGCTATGGGCTTAAGAGATGAAAAGTAGATGAATACAGAAGGAGATCCTTTTGTAACTTATAGGAGGAGGAAGAGTAGATACACAGGAGAATTTGAAGATATCCAGCTAGCGGATACCAATTCAGACATGGAACAGACATGTATTCATGCGGATAGGGGAAAAGGAACGGGAGATGAGGAGGATCGGATGGACTTTCGCAACTTAGTCTCTGCATTGCAAGACTTAGCGAAAGGACAAAAAGAAGTCCTCAATGCAATCAGTAGACTGTCAGCGAAACCGGAACCAGGTATCAGCAGTACACCCCCTTCACCGGTAGAGCGGGGATCTTCCAGCGGCAGTGGAAAGATGGCGTACACCAACATCCAGAACACTCCCCCCATATACAGCAAACCTACTATCAGGCCTACCATGCCTCACTTCTTGGCAGATACAGTAGGGGGCCCGGTCATGCAGGTAGAGCCCAGTGAGCCTTATGGGGCTTATTTGCAAGAGTACACAGGCTTAGGAGATGAGTTTCATGCTGCTATGTCTTTTTCAGACTTCTGCAACATGAAGAGCAGGAACAGGCCCAGGAATTTCAACAAGGGTTTCAATCACAACTATGAGCTGCAGAAAACCTTGGGTAGGTTAACCATCCCAAACTTTGATGGGACTCGCGGAGGAGCAGCGAGAACATGGGTCCAAAAGTTGGATACCTATTTCCAGCTCAACCCCATGACAAAGACAGACGCCATTAAGTTGGCTACACTTCCCCTGGACGGAGAAGCTCACGAATGGTGGTACCACGGACTGGTGACATTGGGTCACAACACCATACATTCTTACGGTGAGTTCACTCAGAAACTCATGGAGAGGTTCGATAGGAAAGATCCAGAGATCCATTTCAGGGAGTTGGCTCAACTCAAGCAGACTGGTAGCGCAGAATCATTCATTTCAGAGTTTCAGAGGCTAGCCGTTATGGTAACAGATGTGTCAGAGAGCAGACTGACTATGTTATTCACTGAGGCCCTCATAGAGCCACTACGGGGATGGGTGAAAGCCTACAAACCCCTCACTCTGCAGGATGCTATTAGCAGGGCAAGGGATCTTCAGGATTCAGTTCCCAAAAACAAATTCCCCATGAAAACCAATTTTCCTGTTAGGGACAAGGACATGAAACCTTTCCAGCAGGATGGGCCCAAGAAAACCTGGTTAGATGAGGATAGCAGGAAAGATTTGAGAAGGAAGAAGCTATGCTTCACCTGCCGGGAACCATGGGTACCAGGACATAGGTGCTCAGGGAAGGCAAAGGCACATTACATTGAGGTGTATTCAGACAGTGACGAGGATGACGATGAGCAGGAGGCCACAGAAGAGGAATCACACCAGGGTGATGTACCAGAGGGAGTCATTGCTACATTGTCTGGAGTACCGAGGTTCCATACTCTCAGGGTTAGGGGAGTAGTGCAGGGTCACAGAGTAGGAGTTCTGATTGATGGGGGAGCCACCCACAATTTCATTGACTCCGCTTGGGTAGCCAAACGAGGTATTCAGACCGAGAAGTTCGAGGGATTCACTGTATCAGTAGCCGGGAACTCCAGCATGGAGTGCAACTACTGGATCCCAAAACTGAACGTTGCCTTGGGTAACTATCAGATGACAGACTCTTTCTATGTAGTGGATGTAGCGGATACTCATGTGGTATTGGGTGTTCAGTGGCTTTACTCTATAGGAAAATACACTACAGATTACAGGGCAATGGAAATGGAGTTTCAGGGGCCAGATGGCAAACGGGTAGTTTTGAGGGGCATGAACACTTATCCCCCAAAACCGGTCTCGTCACAGAGAATGGAGGTAGTGCTTCGACAGGATGATATAGAATGGGCTGCAGAATGTTTTGTCACCTTCTAAACCCCAGAGACCAGCTCACAACACCCCATTGACATTCAGGCCTTGCTACAGAAACACGAAAAGGTTTTTCGGTACCTTCCATTAGGCAGACCACCAGACCGGGGCTTTGAGCACATTATCGAGCTAGAGGAGGGGACACAAGCCGTCATCACCACTCCTTACAAGCATCCCAAGAGGTACAAAGATGAGATTGAGAAAACCATCAAGGAATTACTGGAACTTGGTTACATACGACCCAGTTCTAGCCCCTTTGCATCTTCAGTAGTTCTGGCTAAGAAGAAGGATGGCACTCTGCGTATGTGCATCGATTATCGAGCACTTAACAAAAAGACCATCAAGAACAGGTATCCCATTCCCAGGATTGACGAACTCATGGATGAACTTCGGGGAGCTCAATACTGCTCCAAGATCGATCTTCGCTCGGGGTACCATCAGATCAGGGTAAGGGACCAGGACATCCCCAAAACAGCCTTCTGCTGTCACTTTGGGCACTATGAGTTTTTGGTCATGCCTTTCGGGCTTACCAATGCTCCAGCTACTTTCCAGTCGTGCATGAACCACACCTTGAGGGCACAGCTACGTAAGTTTCTATTTGTCTTCTTTGATGACATCTTGGTTTATAGCAAAACATAGGAAGAGCACTTGAAACACCTGGACGAGACATTGAGTATTTTAGAAGAATAGTCGCTTTACGCGAAAATGTCCAAGTGTGAGTTTGGCATGAAGGAAATGCTGTACTTAGGACATGTGATCAATGCAGAAGGAGTACAGGTGGACATGGAGAAAATCCGAGCTATCAGAGATTGGCCTGCGCCAAAAACAGTGACAGAATTGAGAGGGTTCCTAGGTCTGTGCACGTATTACCGGCGGTACGTTAAGGGATTTTCCCAGTTTGCAGCACCCCTCACAGATCTCACCAAGAAGGGGGCATTTTCTTGGACAGACTTAGCGCAGAAAACTTTCGAGGAGATGAAGGTTATCATGAGCTCTTGCCTAGTGTTAGCATTGCCAGACTTCTCACAACCCTTTACAGTAGAATGTGATGCCTCAGGAGAAGGGTTAGGAGCAGTATTGATGCAGAATCATCACCCTATTGCATTCGAGAGCCGTAAACTGAAGAACTACGAGCGCCATTATTCCATATATGACAAAGAGATGCTAGCTATCTTGCATGCTCTCACAAAATTCAGACAGTACTTGGTGGGCAGTAAGTTCAAAATTAAAATAGATCATAACAGCCTCAAGTATTTCTTGGATCAGAAGGAGCTGAATGAGCGACAGCAGAAATAGGTCAGCAAGGTACAAGCCTATGATTTCGAGATCGAGTACGTAAAAGGTAAGACTAATGTAGTAGCCGATGCATTATCTAGGTGTCCAGCCCCATTATCTCTCAGTAGTATATCCACGGACTGGAGGGCATTGCTCTTAGTGGAATACTCCAAAAATAAATTCGCTTGCGAATTATTGGACGGGCTAATACAGGATGACAGATACAGGATTGTGGATGACATCATCTACTACAAAAACAGAATATATCTCGTTCTAGAATCCACATTGAGGAAGAAGATCATCCAGGCAGCTCACAATTCTCCTTTGTCAGGGCATCAAGGGTTCTTAAAGACCTACAGGCAGATCAGAGAGAGGTTCTCATGGAAGGGCCTCAAGAGGGGAATTATGCAGCATGTCCGGGAATGTAGCATCTGTCAGCAGAACAAGGTTGAGAACACACATCCAGCCACTACCGATTCCAGAACAGAAGTGGGAGAGCATCTCCATGGACTTCATTACAGGCTTGCCCAAGGTCCAAGGGCGAGATTGTTTATATGTGGT
>LPNX010244777.1:49319-83194 GCA_001517045.1 Pseudotsuga menziesii
GCACAGCAGTTGGGGTTGGAGACGGAGTCTTTAGCTAACAGGATTTCGGTAGTGAAACATATGTCCTAGTCTTATTCTGGGTAAGCCATACTGGTTCACCACTTGTTCTTCATTTCATTCATTAGTTATATAGCACAGGGTATAGATTGTTGCAGAGGCACGGTGCAGCCGTAAGAGGGGGTTTTCAACCAGAAAGCCCTAATCAGCTATTGGGCCTTCAGATCTCAGTTTCCTTTCGAAACTCAGGCATCATTCTCACCAGCAGCTTCATACTCCGGTACCCAGTGACTATCAGCTCCATCTGAGCTCATCCGAAGGAGTTATCAGCATTTCCAGACCACCAGGGGCGTGAGCAGCTGCCTTAGAGAACCAAGTCGCTATCATACTTAGAGGGTTCAGAACTTCAGTATTTTCCAGTCAATCTCTCCGGCACAGCAAGGCTATCAGCCCTGCAAATCGGCAGATCCATCGGGCCCCTCCTTCCTTGAGGGCGTCACCTTTTTCTCTGCTGGGGCGTCTTATTGCTGGAGCATTCACCGGAGACGAGAGAGATCAGTTCCTCTCCGATCCAGATCTCAGTACTTGTAGACTTTATCTGTAGCAGTTCAGCCAGTTATCAGTGGTAAGTGTGTCTCCTATCTCACAAACCCTAACCCTAATTTTCCCTATAAAATAGGGATTTTTTCCTGGCAGTTTGTAAGCCTAGTTGTATTCGCATAATTGTTTAGAAATAGAAAATATCGGGATTTGGGATATTTCAAAATGTTATTAGATCTTGTATAACCATTAAAAACTGAACATGGTATCAGAGCTACCCTAAAAGAAGTCTTTTTGCAACGAAACATTACTACTACTACAACTACAACTACTGAAGAATAGGGTTTCATGCTTGAAAACCCTAGAAGACAAAAACTAGTCATGTTGGGATTTTCGTTGTAACGCGAGATTGGAGAAGGCTTAGGAGTTGAAACTTTGATAGGCCGAAGATGAAATCTTTATGTATCCTGTGTAAAATTTTCAACCTCAGATTTGCTATAATC
Source organism: Pseudotsuga menziesii (assembly GCA_001517045.1). NCBI lineage: Eukaryota > Viridiplantae > Streptophyta > Pinopsida > Pinales > Pinaceae > Pseudotsuga > Pseudotsuga menziesii. The sequence continues at coordinate 50,360 of LPNX010244777.1, forward strand.
TAGGAGATATGATTCCTCCAACTTAGGGTTTGAGCCTCTTCCAGAATTCAGCCTTAAACATGACCTAGGGAGAATTTCTATATCTCGGGCTAGGAATGTTTAAATGAAATTTCGCAAGATGTTGCAGATAGGGCATGGATTTTTGTTTTTGTGGTAAAAGTTTTAGACCTCGAAGGTGAAACATTGACACGTGGCAGTCTGTACATGTTCGCTATGCTAAATAGTCCTAAAATATGTCACCTTGGGAAACTTCGCATAAGTGCCACTTGGTGAAACCAATTCTGCTCTAACCCGTGGGGTTGGAGAGAAGACAAAACAAGCTACTGCAGAACAAAGTTTCATACCTTGAGGAGCAGAAACTTCAGAGCTATTGCAGAAACAAGATCTGTCAATTCCATAGAAGACACTGAAAAAAACTAGGGCTTTCTTTTACGGGTACTTTCCTCCAGCAATTAGTTGAAAAAGGAGGACCATCAAACTCACCCTAGGAGGGCACATCTTTGTATGGAAGAAGTTTCTCATTCTGTGGATTTTCAATTTTTGACCTAACACTCCTACTGGGGAAAACTACGGCATCAGATATTTTGCAGTTATGTTCACAGTTGTGGGAAAATGAGTATGCTGCTTACCTTTCTTTGAGGAGGCACATCTTTCTATCCAATCAGATATGAAAGATACCTAAGTTGAAAAATTAGGGTTTCTCTGTCAAACCCTAGGTCCACTAGAAGCGATATTCCAGAAAAGCTTTCAAGCAAGCATCAAGTTGAAGCAATCTCATTGGTAAGTTCTATCCTCTCTATTTCCATTTGAGGTTCTCAATTTTATCATGATGACAGGTAGTACCAAGCTTGAGAACAAGCTTGAACGAACCTATAACCTGTGAGCATGGAAGTATAGAGTGCTTCTCACACTTGAAGAAGCATGACCAAGAGAACTATGTCAAAGAAGAAGCTGCAGATTGAGAGGGAGATGAAGACAAAGCACAAGGAGTTACTCAAATCCAAGAGGATTATTTCTGCCTCCATTGGATCTCACATGTATCATTCTTGTAGACTCCCAAGGATATGTTCGATACGAAGGAAAGAATACAAAAAGGTGACATTGAGGAACCGACTGAAGAATGTGAAGATACGAAACTCAAAGACTATGCAGCCCCACTTCACAAGGGTTGCTCAAATCAAAGAACAACTTGAAGCGGTCAAAGAGAAAGCGAGATTGTTATAACCACCTTGAATGGCCTCCCAAGATCACGAGACTCATTCATTCAAGGATTATGTGCAAGAAAGAAGCTAATCTCTTTGAGCAGACTATGGAAAGAATGCACACTAGAAGAAGCTCGATTCATAACAAGAAGATGGGAGCAACTGTAGATCAAGCTCTCATAGTTCACTCCAAAAAAATTTAATAAATCATCACAACAGAAGACAAAAGGAATTTAGAAGAGATTCTTCCAACATTCGATGCTACACTTGTGATGATAAGGGACATTACTCCAGAGATTCTCCCAAAAATAGAGGCTTCTTCAAGAAGAAGTCAAATAAGAAAAGACATCATGCTCACACCACTAAAGATTCCTCAAGTGACGAGGAATATGGATTCTACCGGTGAAGACAAAGATCATACTCTTATCCATTTTAGTATTTGGATAAGAAATAATGAAATTAGTGACACTCAGAACTAGTACATAGGTTCCTAGAATCTAGTACATAGGCTCCAGGACATAAGGATCAAGAAGGAATCTACCAAACAAACAAAGATAAGTATTTGAATTGTCTTTTCCTATATATCTAATTGCTTATATGACATTGTTTAGTTGTGTACATATCTATGAAATGTATTATGCATGATAGAATGTTTGCATTAATGAACAATATACTACTAATATGCATGTTACGGGTAAGTATCCTATGGTGCTATACACCACTCCATTGCTACTTATCTAGAATAAAACCTCTTTGCTTAGATACTGGGATTAGTGCACAATCTCAATAATGTTATGGTAGAGATGGAAGGCATCTGGAAAGTTTCCGTGTATGGATGAATGTTGTATTGGCTAAAATAGGTGCATGATTATATCTTTATGCATAAGAATTTGTCATTATGAATATGTCTTATGAAATGTTTCTAACCATGCAACTGGTGCATTTGACTTGTAGGAAAGATCGCGTACAATCGTCTACAAGAAAAGAAGGATGAGACTTGTTCTGAAGAACAAGCGACGACAGTTCAAGATTCACTTCAATAAACATGCATGAAGATGAACTTGAAGCTCCCAGGGTCAGAGACACTGTGATGGAAGAAAGAGCTTCAGAAGAATATAAGAGGGCGGTAGATCCACCTCGAAGAGATGAAGACCACCTTGGGCACGAGATGGGCATGAGAGATAATTCAAGATGAAAAAAATAACGATGGGACTTCCAACTAAAGTAAGAGGCCTCGGATACACTCTAGTTATGTGGCACAGTTGAGTGACATCATTGATATAGACCCTTATAGCTATGAAGAAGTAGCCAAGGAGAAATGGAAGAAACTATGATCAAGAGTACCAGTTGATCATGGGGAATGATGTGTAGGATGAGGTTCCGAGATTTGAAGGGAATTCCGTAGTGTCTTCCATATGGATCTACAAAAACAAGTATACAAAGAAAGGTTCGTAGTTTCTCTCAGAAAGAAGGAGTAGACTATGGCATGACATACTTCATTGACCAAACACACTTCTCCAGTGAAGTAGAAGTATATATCAAGCAAAGAACCACATGTGCAGAATAGGCTTTGTACGAGCTTAGACGACACCCATAGATAAGCACATCTAGTTATATAGGGAGCTTGAAGATCACCTAGAGTGATGAATATCTTAACCTTTGCTGCAAGGTTGAAGATGGAAGCCTATAGAAGACAACAAGCTCACAGATGGCTGTAAGAGGAACTTTTCAATAAAGTTCAAGGTAAAGGATCTTGGTATCTAATGACCTGAGATGGATACATAGAAGATTAGCAACAGACTTTTGTCTCCGAGAAGGTTGTAGGATTGCATCGTCCTTGGACTTATGTCCTAAAGTGATAGGGATTGTTCATCCCGTAAGTGGCTTAGGATTGCACCGTCCTTGGACCTATGTTCAAAAGTGATAGGGATCGATCATCCCGTAATTGGATCATGTGTGCTGCAGGTTATGTTGCTGCCAATGTTGATGTTGATTAAGAGATCAAGTGTTGCTGCAAAGGATCGAGCGATCGAGTTTTGCAAAGGGTCAAGTTATCGAGTGCTACAAAGGGTCAAGCGATTGAGTGCCGCAGAAGATGAAGATCAAAGATGAAGATTGATCAAGTAATGCTGCAAAGGATCAAGTGATCGAGTGTTGCAGAAGGTGAAGAATCAAAGATGAAGACTCAATGCTGTCGAAGATGACGTTCCAGTCCTGAAGATGTTGAGGACGTTTAGTAACTGTTTTAGTTGCTGATTGTTGTTGAAAACTTCCAATGACGTATAGATGTATCACCCTGATGTTGTTGCAGATGTTCTCTCTCTCCTTGCTCCTGCAGTTGATGATGTTGTTCTCAGTAGAATACTCTTCTCATTAAGGAGGAGTGTTGAAATATTGTAACTTCAAAGAATATTCTAAATCTATTTTACTAATGTAACCTATGGGAGATGTTTTATTCCTCTGTGAGGATGTTACTATTGTATTTGGTCATCATAAAGTCATGAGGTAAAACCTCCATTGTAAGTCGGGTCAATAGAACCCTCCTGAATATAATATAATATTGTTTTGTGACTTTCTAGGTGAAGTCAGCCCAGTGAGTTTTTTGGGGCCGATTTGTTAGGGAAAAAGTCGAGTGTAAGAAAGAGTATAAATAGAGGAGGTGTGTTCCTCATTTGAACACACTCACTCTCTTTTGTATAGCACATAGGAGAGAGAGTGAGAGAGATATCTGCAAGGAGGAAGAGCACTTGTTTGGGGTTTTGTCTTTGTACTTTGATACATCTATATAGAGGAAGTTTTGTTGGGTTTTCTTTCCCATGAGGGTTTCCCAAGATAAATCTCTGTGTTTTTTTGTGTGGCTGTGATTGTCTCTCTTTTAGTGATCCTTTTGTATATGGTTATGATGTTATGATGCTAAATGCTATTAGATCTTGTATAACTATTAAAAGCTTAACACATCGTGCATGCATCATCAAGTGTGCATCACAATGCATGGGGGAGCATTATCACGCCATGGCATACATGTACATCATAGAGTATAGGAGTACAACAACATCGTAGAGTGTGCATCATCATGTAGCATGTATCATTGTGTAATGGATCACAACTTCACACTTGAGCTTGTACATACACACTGTTTGTTCATACCATGTTATACCTTGTACACTTCACTACTCACATACACTGTATACACACTTGTACATACACACTCATACTGTGGCTTGCATCATGAATATGTCACTGTATGTATTGTACTTACTGTTCACAAACCACCCACTGTTCACTCACAGTTTACACATCCACTTATACATTCACTTGTTTACCCATCCACTTGTATACACCACTTTATACATATCACTCATACATTATCATCATCATATCATAGCATGTAGCATGCATCATAGAATGTAAGAGTGCATCATCACTTTATATCAATATACCGCATCACTGTCAATACATTTCACACCACATACTGTATGCACAGTTGTCTACACATCAATGTACCACTTTACATACTACTGTACATACATTGTACATACTGTTCACCCTCACTATACACTCATACACTTGTACAATTTACTGTACATATATATACATCACTTTACATGCAAATATTGTACAACATTGCCATACAAACATACCTTTATCTGTGCTGTAGATGACCTCAAGAAATATGAACTCATGCAGACTATTTGCAGCAATGAAACACTTAAGTAAATCTCAGACTGTAAAGAGGACTGTTTCTCCAAAATTCTCTGTTGTAGGGCTTGAATACCAAACTGTGGTTGAGATCCAAGGAGAAAATTCGGACTGCAGTGACAATCAACCCAAAACTCGGTCTGTTTACCAAAGAAAATCACTGTGGAAATCTCGGGTCTGCTGCCACCTTGATCAGCAAGAAAAACTCGGTCAACTGTGGAAAAATCAGATCCTTCTCTGTTGTTGACTTTACCCACGAAAAAACTCAGTCACAAACAAGCGAAAAGACTCAGTCACACCTTGCATTCGTTAATGATTTGAGAGTGACAAATCTTTGTGGAAATTCATATCTTTCTCTCTACCTCAGTCAGCGAATTACTAGTCCTTAACCCAGCGAATAACCTCAGTCCAAATACTTGCTCAAACTTGCATTTCTTCCTCTTTGAAAGTGACTAGTGTTAGTGTATTTATACACTAAGATAGGCGTGAGAACGAGGACTTGGGGGCCGACTTCTTAGGGCAGATTAATTCTTTTTATTAATTAAAAGGCGTTAAAACATTTTAATATTTAAACATTTAAGTGTTCAAGTTACTTAAAGGGCCGACTTCATGAGGTTGGATCATTTATATTTTTTAATAAAAAGAGGCCAACATTGGAAGAATTAGGAGGGTTTAAATATTTTATTAGGTTTAATTTTGATTTAAAAAGAAGGATTTAATAGATTTTAAAAGTGTCTTTACAAATAACCACAAGGGTTCAATGTTGGAGGCTTTACCATTTATTGAAGCATTATTTAATATTTTATTGTTAATGGTCTTTCCTTTTGTCATAATTAGGGTCTTATGTTAGGGTCACCATGAGGGCTTCAAGGGCTAATGTAAAGGTGCAATGGGCATCATTATGCAACATTATGGCATTATTAGTGTTTTAGGGGCACGGCATACATCATAGGGTAGAATGTAGGCTTAGAGACCAAAGGTAAGAGTTGTAGGGCCTTTTGTTAGGTCAACAAAGTTACCACATGCTTCATTAACTTGACCATCAAGGTGTGGGGGTGCCCAGACTTCTCCTAGGGTACCATGACCTCAATAAAACACAAATGACCACTGAAAGGGTCATTTGGCCTATTTCAACTTCTTCAACCCATCAAGGACACATTCTAGGGTATTAGGGCATAGGTTGTGTTATTGGGGAACCAAAGAAACGATTGGGGAACCATAGAAACATCTTAGGGGTACTTAAACACTCTAAAGGGTGTACAAGGATTTTTCTATTGTCCCAAGGGCTCCAATGGCTTCAGACTTGGGCTTGGACAAGGTCAAAAGGTCTTCTTAGACAATGACAACTACTTAACCCCCAGGGACTCCTCAAGGGGCACCAAGACACATTTATTGGCATCAATGACAACTTAATCAACAAAACAAAACGGAGGTATAATTTGAGTGCAGGAATAAATTATTAAACTCTAGCAAATCATTTTCTAAATCTGAAGCCTAATGGTCACATTTAGGAAGCCGATTGTATATATAAGCTAAATACCCAATCAATCTTGATATGAAAATAGAGTACCAACTTTCAATTAAACTCTAAAAATTACACTTCAAACAAAATAACCAATCTGAAAATTCATATTAATCTAATTCAACACTTTATTTACTCTAAAAAAACGCAATCATTCTGAAAACTTTATCCATCTTGAAAGCTATGCACATACCCTGTCTATCAATTTTATCACAACTTTGCAATTTAAAAGCACATGATATTAAGTTCTGAGTGTTTATGCTCAACGGATTTATATTCATTGTTGTTCTGAATCAATTAAAAAATGACAGAGTCAGAGTATCCAAACTCAGAGCAATTCTCAACAAATAAAATAAAAATCCACTTGTCAAACTCAATTTTTGAAAGCAAGGTACTTAATCAATTCTGCGTATGGGGACATAATACTAGCTCTTGGTCGAACCTTAGAGAGATTAAAACCGTAGTTTTCATTTTAACAATTCATTTCAATCCAATTATAAATATGAAAATGTAAATATTGTAGAGACTCTACCAATCATGCAATCTTTCAAATTCAAAGTAGAATTCTACAAGAAATTCATATAAAAGAAATCAGATCATCAAACTTTCCAGAATTTAAATCTTAATGTGAGGACGGAATAAGATCCCACACTTAGAAATTTAATGAAGATTAATCGTTAATTGTAATTGCAGCAATTGATGATTCAAAAGCTTGTGCAGTATGTACTCAAACCAGCGTTAAATTGATCGAATTACAATTGAATTAGGGTGACAGTGTCATCTTTAATTGTTTTCAAGAAATTGAGATAACGTTCTGTTGTGCAATAAATGTTATATTTATTTTTTGGTTTCTTTCTGTTTATTAAATGAATAAAATCTACACAAGAAAACTCATGAATCTAAAGTGATATAGTTTATCAAATGATACTAGTGTACTGAGAATAAGGATGGAAAACAATAACCACAGAAAATCACACTATGCTATGAATTGATGGAATAAAACAAAGTTTTAATTTATTGAATTAAATCTAACTCGTAACAAGAAAACAAATCTAAGCTAACAAAATAAAATTACAGGAGCAATGCTAACCTCAATGGTGGGCCCTTGCCACACAGGAAAACATGCTGAGAAAATACTCAGAAACTAACGATTAGTTGTAGCTGAACCAAACTCAAATTGCAGAGATTTTCCTCATTTCATGAAATCGATCACAAAATCATGTGAGCACACAAAGGTTGAGCAGAATTTTTCCAGCGCGTTCTTTTATTCATCATCCCCCTCTTATAATACAGAATACAAGGATATAACTCACCTTCCGAATGTATTTCAAGTTTCAACAAGATATTCCAAATATAGGACATGATCCATTTTAATAGGATCCCTCAACAAAAATATAAGTTAGGTATTTATGGTGGCTCATCCTCATGACATGAAGTTCATGAGTGATGAGTCACTTATCCAATTCAATAATAAAACGAACCTTTGCATACTTATCACTTTGTAAATCTTGGCAGGACTGATATTTTGGGTGTAGGGATATGTCTGGTACAGGAACACTGAGTGTGCTGGTACAAGAACAAGCTCAGTGCAGGAATCCCAAAAATCTGAATCTTTACAACTTGGTACAACCATCATCAGTAAAACATGGCAAAATCACCTTTAGTCATTAAAAATGCAAGAAAATCAGAATAATTAACCATGGAATAACCAAGATGTTTTTAATGGTAAATTGAAGAAAAATGTATATGGAATGTATGGAAATTGCGGGAATATGGCATTATGGGTAGTGATGGAAATAAGGACATTTTTAGGGCCTGGCACATCTAAGAACTGGTGGGATAGCAATGTTTCAAAACTGGATTCTATCATGTTTGAGGGATGGGATTGGCATTTAATTAATAGTGCCAATCCCTTTAAGTATCCTGTTGGTTGTGTTGAGTATTGAACTCATCTATCATGCCCTTAGTAAAATTGTACCCTTCAGACAAACGGAAACCAATGATTATGCATGTTTAGCGTTCTGCCTCATTTTAACATTTGGATTAGCCATCTTCATCAAATTGGGGAGTGATGATTTGAGCAACAACAAGATGGATGCACATGGATCCACAAATTGTACAAAGCACTAACATTGATGTCCCTAGAGGATTAAGGCAAAGGCTGGAGGAGGCATTGGTGATCCTATAGAGTGGTCATCCTCCACACCAACATATGCAGATCGTCAGATGGGCAGAGAGGAGGAGGAGGAGGAGGAGTAAGAAGAGGGTCAAGGCAGTGATGAGTTTGTTGATTCAGGCATGGAGGAGGACTATTGACAGATGAGATTCTTCCCTCTTGAACTCATCTATGATCTACCCCCTTTTGTATTTTACTATTTATTATTTACTACTACTAGTTTCCATTGGCATTCCAACATCTATGTAATACATCTTGATTTTGATGACTTAATGAGAAATATGGTTTCAACATATTGAGCTATCATCTTTGTGTCTCATTGTGATTTGTGAATGACAGAATGTGTAATGTGTATTGTTTCTAATTAGTAATATGATTTCTATTCAATATTTGTAAATGTTCTAGTTTCTAAAAAAAATTGGATCTATATGTCTATATTTTTAATATATATTGTTTTTAATATATATATATATATATAACGTGTCCTCCGTGTCCTAATTCTGGGGGTGACCATGTCCGTGTCGGACACTCGTATTTTCGCGTCCTGTGTCCTTGTGACAGGTGACTTAAGATTTAGTATAGTCTAGAGATACAATCAAAATCTATGCTGTTAGATTGTTCTAGAAATACAGTTGTCTCTGCTGAGTTTCGTTAACTTGGGAAAATATTATTCAGAGTATATTAGGATGCCAACTAGAACGACAAGTGGACTTATAGTATTTGATAGCATATAGGGGACAATTGTATTTATGATGTGTACTACAACAGGAAGTATATAAACCATAGTAGCATAATTTGGTCGTATTGACTTTTTGTGTACAGAAATTTCGAACAAATTCGAATTTCTTCGAATATTCGATCTGTGTAATACGAATACGGGTTAATTTTTAAAATTAATTTTAAAAACTCAAATTTTAATTATTAAAATACTATAAAATAAATATCTTTCAATTTCATACTTAGTAATTCAATTTAATAGGAATAAAAATATGCCAAAGAAAATAAATTTGCAATTATTACAGCAACACTAGATTTATTGGTTACCAAAACCATATGCCCAAAACCACTTACATTCTTGCTCATTTTAGAGTCAAAGTTAACCCTAACACGATTTAAACATCAATTAATTAATTCCAGTGTAAATAGTGGTGAATATTATTTACTTTCTTCTTAAAATAATTAATAACTATTAATAACTACGAGTTTTCTTTCTTATACTACAGGCATTATCTTTTTGTTTTTTTAAAGAGTAATTTTGGTTATAAAAAATATCTTTAATTTTTTTTCTAAGTTTAAAATTTAATGGTTGATATTCAATATTTCATTACAAATATTATATATGATTAACTATATATAAATGTTATATATATCGTTGTATATTTAATTAAAAATATTATATATATATTGTTGTATATTTAATTAAAAATATTATATATAAGAAGTCTACTTCCGTATTTTATTCATATTGGATTTTTTCGTTACGTATTTTTTCCGTATCGAATTGTATTTGTATCCGTATTCGTACTCGAATTATGCTACTATGGTATAAACTAAGTAGTCTGGCGTATTTCTTTAAAATCCATGAGTCAAGACTCAATATAGTTTTGCAATACAATGATATAATTATGAGCAATGGTGTCTAGACTGTTTTAAACTGTGCAAACACAGTTTATGTGTTGAGCTTCAATAACTTAGAAAAGTAATTATTTCCTGAACAATCAGATGGTCGTTACATGGACAAGTGGTTATGGCATTGAGGAAGCGATACCTGTTGTTCAGTGGGGTCCTCGAGGAGAGGAGTCAAAAACTTTGTCCCCAGCTGGAACGTTGACATTCACTCGCAACAGCATGTGTGGTATTTGTCCTCTCTCTCCATCTTTCTCCATGTTTTTAATATTTGTCAACTGTAAATCACAAATAATGCGAATTTGGATAGAAATTATGGTTTAAATCCTCATAAGCACATGAAATTTGTGAAGGCATAGATATGAAATATGCGTGCATTTCAAAAAAGACAACTCAAACTGAGATCTAGTACTAAATTTTTGCATAGCTAAAATTACTGTCTCTCAGCACATCCACAATTTAATAACAAAATCCCTCTGAAAATAGCATTGATAAGACAGCTTACTTTCAAATTTTTTTTTATAGCTTAGCAAATTGCACTGTTCACTTCATTTTCTGTTATGGATATCCATAACTAGGTGGAAGATATTGTCGGTTTACTTCATTGTCTACTATGGATGTCCATCACTCTATGGACAATTATGTCCATAGATTAACAGGTTGCTCCACTAGCAGGTATTGCCTTATAGTTACAAGTAGGTAATTGCATAGCTTTGAGGTTCATAAACTATGATTCCATTCCAATTTATGATTTAGAATAATTGGGCTTGAAGACCCACGGTAAATGAAAGTGAAGATGATGCAAGGGAAGGCTAATTAGTAACAAGGCAGCTTTCATTTGGATACATCTGCTGGGCCTCACTGGGGCAGCATAAGTGAGATTGACTCTTTCTAGGAAAGGACTATAGTGGTTTTAACTCAGAGCTGGACATCATCTGAGGGGCCATCCAAGCCAGCGAAGCAAAATATATCCCTCAGTTTCTGATTTCACTATTCATTTTCATTTTTAGTCTCATGCATCGATAATTATTGTGTCATGATGATTACTCCATGGCATTGAAGGAAAAATACAATCAACAATAAGCACCTACATGAGTGCCTAGGGCTGATCTGAAAGCATAAAATAGGCTAAACTAACTGATACATGAGTAATACTTGAAAGAGCATGATCAAGTAAAATCATAAAGGAGAAAGAGGAGTACGGGCAATATACGACAGTATGCTATTTTGTATGGCTAAAGCTGCCATTGTCTCAATTTTGATATGCAAATGGTTTTATCACATATGCAAGTCATTGGGGTTTATTTGAAACAAAGTTGTGAGGGATTGGCAAAAAAACTGAAAAAACGAAGTCATTGTACTTCTACACTAGGCTGTGAAACTAACACTATAGTAGACAATCATTTGATACAATAAAATGTCCACATATCATTGATTTTTTGAACCAACGGTAAGCCTCTATCAATTTTGGAAAATTGCAATGGAACAAAATACATGAGACATAAAATGCTAGATTACCATTCACCAATTTAGGATTAAGGTTTTGCTCTTGATTTATAAGCTTTGAGGCTTTATATCCAAGTTTTGAGGTTCAATTTAGGGTTAGGGTTTTATAGTTTTCCTTTGGGGTTGATTATTTGTTTATTTTTATGTCAAAAAATCATTATTTTTAGAAAAAAACTTGCCCTATAGCAGATGAAATGTTTCAGAAAACTAGGAAACTGCTGGAAATGACCTGGAAACGTTTCAGTGCCGTTTCCAACCTATATCCCCTTTGTTTCAGTTTCTGAAACGGGGAACGACGTTTCCCCTCCCCTTCCTAGACATTTCCGGTAACTTAGCAATTTATTTGTACTATGTTGCAAGTCATCTAATATAAGTTAACAAGGTTCCAACCAAGCAAAAACAAGCAGGCGGTTGTCATTAAATGTTGTTTAGAATCTTTAGATACTCCTAGGCATCCCATACTCGTAAGTTTCCCTTCATAATTGTAGTATATCCCTCCTTGCACTAATTTTCCAGAAATACACCATAAATGTATATGCCATTAATATGATGCTGTTATTTTTAGGAAAGGTCACTCTCCTTACTATGCACAAATGCTCAATCATGAATCAATATTATTTTGTTTTGAAAAATGCAACTTATATTAGTTCAAGTATGCACTAGAGTTACACAGATATACATAAGAGGTAGATGAAGATTCTCATATGACAGTATCCCTGGGTCCTCTCTAGATTCTTCAAATGACATTGTTAGGGTTATCATTGGTCCCTTCCCAACCACTAGTAGTGGCAAGAGCTTCTCCTCCCTCCACCCCTACCCCAGGAGCCCTGAAATAGAAGTAAATTTTAATCTTTCACATGCCATCAACAACTTAGAGAAAATTGGCACTCATAGAAAATGTGCTTCATTGTTTTGAGCAATGATAGGCAGGAAAAAGACCTTAGTTGCCAAGAACCTTGGGTTCAGGAACGAGGATGGGGATCGGGATGCCACATTTTGAAACGAAGAACTTGGGTACGTCAGGGGTATTGTAGACACACACACACATATTAAATGTATTAAATTTTTATAATTATAAATTATAATACGTATGAAATTCAAATCATTTTCACTATTCATCGAGTAACACACTATAAACTTTAGAGTCTAACATAATAAGTTAAAGTTGCTAGCTAAATGGTAAAACATGCACATTGCGTCAAAGTTCATTGATATAAAGTGGAAATTACATATGAAATTATGAATCATAAGTTTGAATATGATAAACCAAGTGGAAATTAAAATTACATATTTGATATCGATAATAGATATGATATATGTCCATTGTCATACCACACCCAAAATTTGCCTAATGGCATTTCCAAATATGAAATAGTAAATTCAAAAAATATTGAACAATGAACAACATAGCTCATTTGGATTCCTAAAACCATGTTTGCTAGGTTGTCTACATTTGCAACATCACTATCATCAGCATCCAGGGATTTCTAGGTGTCCCCAAAATTGGGGTAGTCTGCCCCAGGCATCCCCAAAATCAAGGTATTTCGTCCTCTCTGCACTTGGCATCCCCTTTTTTACTGGCAAAAGTTTCGGTTACATGGGTGAAATACTTGATATTACAGGGTACCTCTAAGAAGTCCTTGATCATGTACCGAGCACTGTTGATGTTCTCCATGGTTCCAGCATCAGGCAAACATTCTGCAGATCATTCTCTCAGATGGGTTCGTGACCCAGAGAGAATGGCCCCTTCGTAGCATTTGATATAGTCATGTGAATTGAGTATATGTGTTTTGTGGCTCGGATGCTTAGGCTCTGTCTTGTCATGTGGATTGGCTTGAATGAAAGGAGGCTAGAGGTCACATTGCCTACTCTGTGTGTGGGAGTGATCTATTCTTATAGAGTGAGATGACTTGTATATGTTACTGTTATCACATATATATTGTCGGTGGGCTACTATGGTGCGGCATATGTATTTTCTCTTTATTCTCTGAGCCAGACATATTGATGGGATACAACATGGATCATCATTTCCAGCATGAGCCATTCAGAGCCTTTATTCAGTAGCAGATGCAGAGTATTTACTTGCCAGGACTGAGATCTCCTTGTCCTTTGAGATGACTTCAGTGGTGACTTAGTTCATTCGAGCAGAACCGCAAAAATGGTAGACAATTCATAGATGGGGTTATCAGGTAGAGACATGTATATGGTGAGATCAAGTATATTGCTCCTTGGTAAGATTTTACTCTTTGATGTATACCAACACCTTTGACTTGTTATGCTACGATGATTATGTTGATCTATGCTTATATTATATGTTCCACTGATGATTAACTTATGTTGAGAATGATTAGAGAATTTGATGTTGAAGACCATTGCTTATGCCATGCTTTACACAACTTTTAAACTTTAGTGCTATGCTGGTTCCATGTATCACTTGTCTTCATCCATCTAGTATCATCCATGATTGATTTTTCCCATGACTTATGATTTGATTGAGACCTATGAGATTAAAGACCATCTTCCCCACTTTGACCACTATGCATGATGGATTCCATGTTGTTTTGTGTCGAGGCTCTTAGTTGTGCAGCAAAACTTGCTGATGCCTCGATCCTTCTGGGCCAGGAGAACCTGCTGGTGTTTGGTTCCCAAGCTTAGGTGAGTTGGATTTTGAAGCCTTGACCTCTCTGGTCAGTTGCCCCCAATGTTTGGTCATGACTGTGGATATTTCCCCCTAGTTGCCCAGAGAGTGTCAGCTAAAGCTTGAAGCAATATGTGTACCATCATTACATGCATTATGTGTTATATGCTATATACTGAGAAATGCAAGCCCTCAAATAAACTTGCAAATTGTGTCTTTAGACACAACTCAAAAAGCGCTATGAAATGAAATTGTGAAAGGCCCAAATAAAGCAGTGGATAAATAAATGCAAAATCTAAATATTGCTGGCCATCTTATTGAAATGTAATGATTAATTCTTCATGGAGCCTACGGTTTTTGATGTGAGATGGAGTAAGGGACAACTAATTCTAAGTGTCCCCTAGGATTTCTTCATTATAATTTCTTGTGTACTCAACGCAAGGGTTCTAGAAAAGATCCTCACGGAGCTTGATTGTTAGCTTAGATGTGAGTTGTAGTCATGTTGTTAAAGTTGAATGGACTCTTTTCAGATCAACTTATCCATTTGTGAGACACCATCATTCCTTATTGTTTATTTCTCATGCGTATGTCACTATGGTTGTGTATACTTGTCATCATTAGAAGCGATCATATGGTCAAAGTCAACTAGAAGTCATTTCCCTTTTACCTCAGCCTTGTTTTCCACCTTCACCTAGCATTAGCAAATTGATTAAACTTTGTAAGTATGGCATATACAAGGGACTTCCAGAAGATTCGAAGATTGTTCAACGACATAGGTATATTTCACTGATTATTATTATTATTGTCACCATGATTCTAATTTGCATGATTTAAGTTGGGTTTTAATATACATGTTGGAGCAGTTATTAACTTCGATGCATGCAGGTTCAGCTTAGTTCAGTATTTCACCTTCAGTTTGGGTATTTTGACCTAGACAACCTAGTTGACAAAGTCAAACACATTTCCCAATGCAGTGACTACAAAAATCAATAGTGGTTATATTTTCTCTAGATATGCCTAGTGTTACCACCTCACTATGACAGGGGTGTCCACAGATTGCAGGGTTTCTATCACTTAGCTGTCAGCCATAAAGTGTTTAGTAAAGAACATATGAGACCCCAGTTTCATATGAGTATGGAGATAGGGCAGGATATCATATAGTGCATCCTGAAGCATGTATATGAGTTTTTTCTGTCCAAAATTGACAGGGCTTCTAAGTCCTGATTTGGAGGGTGTCCTCAGCTCAAGCTTTCAAAACAGTTAGTTAGCATCTTGGGATTTGTTACCCCCTTTCTTGACAGGGGTGTCCACAAGTTTGCAAAGGCTGGAAACTTTCTTATGCACATCAACAGAACTGTTTCATATACCAAACCTTGCAAGCAAGAGGACCTTTTTTCTTGCAAACCAGAATATCAATTTTTGGCAGTTGGTTATTAAAGCAGCAAAACCGGGCGCCTTGTTGTCATCGTGATCCAAACAATGTTTCAAATGATCGGGAAAGATCACATGTTACTGCTCAGCAGAGGTACAGTCTTCCACAACCTGCAAACAGAACAAAATAATCAACACATTGGGTATCAGCAGCAGCAAAAGTTCAAGAAACTTTGTAAATTAGACAGTAGCCGTATGCATGTTGAGACTAGAACTTTAGATACATCAGGTTTGGAGAAAGAGACCATTCCCGAGAGTTGTCTCAGGCTGATAAGTTTTTTATCATGGGTTTTTGCAAAGGTGAGGAAATCGCCGGCTGAAATTAAAAAAAACTGTGTGGAGGACATGGTCTCATTATGGGAGGTCTCTCTATGGCAAAGCTGGGAACACCTTTTGGACAATTCGTGTTACTCCTTTAAGCGACCAAACTTTACTCCATCAAAGCTGCGAGCTTCCAAATCATTGAGACGGGCAGAGGAAGCAGCGACGTAGTGTAAAAAAGTGTCTTTGGGTCGATTGAGTGGGCCATGGGTTTTTATCCGCCAGGTTAGATGGGCTGTGGATCACATCTTCTTGCTTTTTATTATGGATCTTGTATAACGAGGCTCAGTCATCAACATTTGAGTATGAAGCACGTGAAGCAGGGCCACAACTCCAGTTTCCAAAAGAAGTCTGTTTCATGGCCACCGATGAAGTTCCAAATTGTCTTGCTGATTGATAGATCCTCTACGAGTTAATGAAGGATACAAACAAAGATTTTATGGAGTTTCTACCTAACACGCTTGCAACTGAGTGTAATTTCACTGATTTGTGGGGTCAGGTCACAGCTCAAACACACAGCAGGTCACAGCTCAAACACACAGCATGAAGGTTTCATTTAACAGCCACATTCACAGAATTAATGGGATCGTGGTGCAGTAATTGATGAGCCAGCCTCGAATTTTTCTGATTGTGGCTACATCACGCAATATCCGTGGTCTGTCGGCAGTGAGTTTACTGTAGAAAACATGAACATGAGTTCCGGTCACCACTTTTTCTGCAGTTGATGGCGCTTTCACACATTTAAAAATATCGACATTGATAGCCGATTACAGCACAAATATCGTGGATTTGGGACCTGCGTTTGGTTTCACAGTTTACATCAAATCGTGGATTTCTTGGAGCAGTTCACGGGTGATCCCAGGTCCCTTTACTTCGTCAGTTGACTGTTGTGGAGCAGTGACTTACAATCAATGGATTTCCAGCCGATTGCGTGAAGAGAAATCACGTGGTAATAAATTTTTACTGTTGTTACGTGAAATTATGGAGCAATCCACGATCTTTGGCGTCCATTGGCATTTTTGCATCCATTCTATTCCAAAGAAAAGTGCCGATAGTTCGCTAAAAAAGCCACTTGCCTGTATTTTGCTTGCAACATTGAAATCGGGAGCGACATTCATCCACTTTTAAATCTAAATTAATGACAACTGTATACTTAATGGGATCGTGGCATAATAAGTGATGGGTCAACCTCAAAATATGTTTCAGAACGGAGCTCCACGATATGTCTTCACTTGGAATTTCGAAGCAGCATCGATCTGCCTTCTCGATCCCCATATCTATCATTTATCAGTCACGGGCATCTATATTTTTCGTGGCAGCACGGAGTGATGTTTCAATTAAAGAATTTCACTTTTTTTTTTTGGTGGAACGAGTGGTTAAGTCAGGCTACCTTAAATAAAGTAAAGAATTTAGTGGAGAAGATAGTGGATCTAAATAAAGTAGGGTCACTTAACAAAGATATTTTGGTTAGGTGATCAGACAATGTAGTGGTTTTCATAGACATTACTTTAGGAAAAAGTGGATTTTGTCTCCACTTTATTTTATTATTATTATTTCATGAAGAGCCTTTTTGGCCTATAAATAAGTAGAGTCTTCTTGATTGTAAGGGGATGGAAAAACTGGGAGGATTTTTCTTTACTATTTTGGGTTTCATGGTTTTCACTTGAGTGCTCTTCTGGTGTGTGGCATTAACTTGTGTGAGTGAACGTTCGTTGGTAGAGGCCTTTTCTTTCTATGTTTGCGTCAGGGACCATAAACGGATGCTTCCATCCTATTGGAAGGTGGAAATCCTAGCAGCTGCTTTCTTTTCCCTTTGTGAGCGTGCATGCACGGGTTTGATGCTTACATTTTATCAAGTTTGATTGTGTAGCATCTCTTTTGTTTGCATAGCGCATCCTCTGCTTTTAGGAAGAAGAAGATTTAGTAGCTGCATCTCTGACACAAGGCCCTCGTGGGTTCTCCCTTGACTCCATTTCTCTCTTTAGGTATACCGACACTGGTCTATTAGTGGGGTTTGATCCTTCCCTCCTTCCGTCAACCATTCAAATACGCCTATGCTACAACCATTTCGCTAAGGCAACCTCTTTCAATCACCCTGTCCGCAACTATTTCCTGCCTTAGCGATCTTAACACTAGGGATGCCCCCCTTGAGTTGGAGAAGAGCCAACTTGAAGTGAGGAAGAGAGGAGCATGGTAACAGTGGCTGTTCTCTTCGCAGTTGCCATCGGGCCGGTGTGCTTAATTTTGGGCTTTGACACACGCACTTCGACCAAAAGCGGCAACAGGATTCAACAAATAGAGGTTTAATCTCTATCAGAAGATCATGCATTTTAGCAGTCAACAGATCGTGAAACCTTTTTTCTTTTTTGTCTGGCTGATGGTGGAGATCGTGATTTAGCCACTCGCAGTGTCATGCTATGAGTCATAGTGACTTCTTATAAATGTGTTGGGCTCGGTTTATTTGGTGGGCCACTGACAGTCAATCACATGCTGTGGTTGTTGCTTTTCCCATAGACCTCAACTTAGTCACCAGAATTAAGTATGAAACGCATGAATAAAATGTTGGTGGAAACATGTGAAGCAGGGCAGCGATTCATTATTCAGGATTTGTCCACACCACAAAACCATGCTTAGTTTCTTTCTGGGCCGTCGATGGGTTCAATGTCTTCTGCTGGTAAACAGAGCATGCAAATTATCACATCTTCAGCTGATTGATGGAGCAGCTATGGAACTTCGTGATAGTGGTGATACGTCGTTTTATGATCACCAGTTGTTGGCAAATGCCCGATTTAGAACTTCACGATCTCTTGAAGCAGACCACGAGTTTTGCGGTGATCATAGCAGATTATCAGATCGGCGTGAAATTTGGAGTAGTCTCTATGCCATTTTCGTTAACTTTGGCAACCGATTTTTATGGGAGGTCGAGTTTGTTTTAGCATATGGCGGTGGATTGAAAGATAACAGCTCGTAATGGAGAAATCTACGGCATCGATTGGCATCATTCGAATCAAACATTCTATTTCAGAGAAAAATGCCACGAGTTTGCCAAAGAAACCACTAGCAGACTTGGGCGTGTTCTTCACGTACTGTTTCTCTTCTTTCTGGTGGCAGAGTCGTGGATTTTTCTTCATGGGTGTTTGGAGGTATTTCGAGTTTATCCTGAGAATCCAGGTTGTTATAATTTTTTCTTGTGGTAGCCGATAGCGTGGAGCGCAGGATCAATGTTAGTAGCAGCTTGGGGTTCAACAAAGCAGCCAACGTAAGAATTTTTGGAGCTCGTGATGCTGGGACAGACCTGCCATATTTTTTCTTGAAAGCATATCTGTCGGCCCAGTATAATAAAATCCGATGCATAGTGATCATGCTCGAACACGCCATTTCATAAACTCATACATCGACGCATTCCTGCATGGGAGGCCTGAACCCATGTGTCCATTGGCATTGACAACCAAGTTGTGAAACCAACATCCCAGTCACTTGGTTTTTCTGGAGCAGCTCGAGGGTAGGCGTGTCATTTTCTAGACCCATGATTGGCAGCCAAAATATGGAGTTTGACTTCCAAACATTTAGCGTGACCATTTGCTCTGTCCACCAAATGACCCGCGTCTTCATTAAACCGCCCATTTTGCTTAACCATTTTTTCAAAGAATTCGTTTATGGGTAGATAGTGCTTTTGTGAATGGATTTTATTAAATCCATTTTAAGGGTATTTTGGTTAATTGACAAGCTAAAGTGATAGTTACACTTTAGTCTAGGTAGGAATTACTTTAATAAATTGGATTTGGTGAATCCTGATTTGAGAGAAAGGGGATTTTTCAATTTTTCTCTTCTTATTATTTTATTAATATTTTCACCTTTTGGAACGAAGTGTGAGAATGGATTTTGAGCCTAATGAGGCCAACCTTTTCCTTTGTAATGATGGAAAAACTAGGAGGAATTTTCCCCAGGGTTTAATAGAAAAATACTGTTTTGGGTTTCATGATTGTTCAATTGAGTGCTCTCTATGGTGTGTGGCATTAACTTGTGTTATTGAGCGTTTATTGCTAGCTGCTTTTTTTCTCTATGTCTGCGTCGGGGACCATAAATAGATGCTCCCATCCTATTGGAAGGTGGAAATCTTAGCATTTGCTAGCCTTTCTCCTTTGTGAGCGTGTATGCATGGGTTCGATGCTACATTTTATCAAGCTTGATTGTGTAGCATCTTCTTTGTTTGCATAGCGCATCTTCTGTGTTTAGGAAGAAGAAGATCTAGTAGCTGCCCCTCTGACACAAGGCCCTCGTGGGTTCTCCCATGACTCCATTTCTCCCTTTAGGTATACCGACATTGGTCCATTAGTGGGGTTTGATCCTTCCCTTCTTCCGTCAACCATTCAAATACTCTTATGCTACAACCATTTCGCTAAGGAAACCTCTTCTAATCACCCTATCCGCCACTGTTTCCTGCCTTAGTGATCTTAACACCAGGGACGCCCCCCTTGAGTTGTAGAAGAGCCAAACTGAAGCGAGGAAGAGAGGAGCATGGTGACAGTGGCTGCTATTTTCGCAGTTGCATCGGGCAGGTGTGCCTAATTTTGGGCTTTGACACACGCACGCTGGTCAGGAGTGGCAACACCTAGCACAAATATTGCAGTCTCAGTTTTCATTGGATGGTCACAGTTATTGAGTTCCAGAGTTTATTATTATTTTTTGTTAACTCTGGCCATTATTTTTATTGTGAGATGATGATATTTTTGGCATTTCAAGGGATCAATGACTATGAGTAGTCACCAGTACCATTCTACCATGTAGTTGGACGCTTCTATGTATTCAGTTTCCTCCTGTTCTCAGCCGAATGAAAGTTATGATGGATTTTATTTTTTTTCAGAGGTTATATCACTAAAAAATGAATTATGGAAATCACTTAAGAAATAGATTTGGCTTGTGTGGTCAAGGAAATGGCAAAGAAATGATTATTGATGATGTATTTTGGCTCTCCAGATCATTTGGCATCAGTTTCATCCATTTTCATGCTCGAGATTATTATTTTGTCTCTCTTAGGTAGGACGTCCCCAATAGGGCGAAATTGGTTAAAATGGCCAAAATAAAAGTGTGTGAATCAAGTTGTATCTTTAGAAATGTGTATGGGGGACCCCCTAATCAATCCTCCATGTCCCCTAATTGTCAAACTTGCAAAAATAATGATTTATCATGTTGTAAAAAAGGGCTTTATGAGGTGATTTGCCCACCTCAAATGTATTTGTCCAAGTTGATCCATATAATATAAAATTAAAATATCTCAACCATTGATGATGTTTTAATCTCAACTGTTGGATGGATGTTGGTTAGAATGTGGACACAGTCTTGACCTATTTAAGATTTTTGATCCCCTCATTATATCCCATTGAGAAATTTGGTAGCATTAGCTCTTGAAGAATAATAGAGAAATTTTCCCGGGATCTCGTCTTATGTGGATGATTGAAGAATGTTCTTTGTGATCGACTGATGTTGTTTCTTGCTTGCACTGGAAATTATTGGTGAATTTGTGGCATATTTTTTTTGGATCCATTTTTTGTTTGGCACTGAAATCAATTTGGAGAGGGGTGCACCTGTGAAAGACGTCCACCTTGCTTCCTTATCTGGATCTCGTGGTTACAAGGAGTATTTTTATTGCATGATCTTTTACTCTCTTATCTTTTATTTCTTGTCACCATTCGATCTTTTTCTTGCCAATCTCATTGTTTCTACTTGGATTGGCAGGAGAGAGGGTGCACTTGGCTTCTTGGGCGATTTGAACAAAGATGGATTTTCACCATTGCTCGACTTGATCTATGCAGAAATAGTCTTCATCACTTCGGCATTCATCTTCGGAAACATCAGGTGAGTTTTCCCAGGTAAGATCCATCCTTATTCTTTTATCTGATTGGGGCTGCATTTTCCTTTCACATCAAACCCTCATTTAAAACCCTCATTTATTAGTTTAGTAATTTCTAGTTTGGGACGGTTTATAAAACTTAAAACCCACTTTGGAATAAATATAAAACCCCCAAGTTTAAAATTTCATGATCATCGGACTCCATTTTCCCATCCAACACACTGGTCTACCTTTTAGGGGGAGACACCCTCCTCGGGAGAAGTGGGTATCTTCAGTTCAACAAACTGGGTATTGCTAGTTTCACCTCCAATTGTCTAATCTTACACCTAGCAATCAATCTGAGTGTTTAATTTTACTTAATTTCACCATTTACCCCTAGATTCAACTTCCATGCTTAAAACCCTAGGGTAAATTGGGGCTTTTCATATAGACACTCGTAATCTCTTAGTAAGTGTGCAAAACTCTAATTAACTATTCCACTAAGAGATCCAATCAAGATTCCCTGGGTTATCTACTTGCTTTCCTTATTTTTAGGGCTATGTTGGTTATAGGGACGCCCCCTAGGCTTAGTATCTCCATTGAGTCTAAAGTGACGGTATCCTTGACTGGTGTGACATTTGAGTTCTTTTAGAGGTCTTGGGTATCGTAGGTCACGACTTTAGTTGCCTTCCCCCTCTACCATTTGGGATAGGATCACTCTATGGGGAAACTACAAGATTCGTGATAACAGTTACAAAGAGATCTTATATCCTTGTATAATAAACAAAGTCTAACCTAATGTTGAAGTTGACAATTGGCTCTAAGAAGTGACCGAGACTTCTTAGAGTATGGTCAAATCAACATTAGAGCTCTAGCGAAGAATGCGACTACACGTGATGAAACATCAACGAGGAGAACTTTATTATGATGAAGAAATATCCATGAAATCAAGACAAACCATTGAAGAAGTTCCAAAGAACATTGAAGAAGAGCTAGAAGAAAAATAAAACAAATAAGTCAAGTTGGCTTGGAAATAAACAAATGTTAGTGGGCAAAACTACAAGTCGGCCCCAGTGGAGGAAAGGCAAGTCGACCCTATTGAGGAAGGTGCTAGTGACTTGATGAATATAAATAAAGAGCTTCACTTCTCATTTGGACATACACTCACTCACTCAACATCTTCTCTCTCCACTTGTGTGTATCTCTTTGGAAGGCCTAGCAGAGTCAAGAAGCTAATTTTGGGGTTATCTTATTCTCTTGGAAGACTCACTACCGTTTCTAGGGTTTCTTGTGGAGGAGGAAAAACCTCTCTTATATTTAGGTTCATCTTCATGATTGGTATTGTTCTTATATTGGATTGATTTCTTGTGAGAAAAGTTTGTTGGGTTTTCTCTTGTTTGGGTTTCCCATGATAAAAATCTTTGTATCTCTTGTGCATGGTTATCTTTCAGTGATACTTGATTTTACTTCTATTGCAAATAAATAATGATCTAATTATGGGATGAAGTAAATAATGAAATAAAGTTGAAAGAGATGAAAATTGTACTGCTAAGCTAAAACACTAACATGTTAAGCTGAAGTTTTCAATAGATTTCAAGAATTCAAAGCTCAAGTAGAGAATTTGATAGGAAAGAAGATTAAGATTTTGAGATCAGACAATGGGGAGAATTCACCTCCAAGGATTTTAATGATTTTTGCAAAGAAGTCGGGATCAAGAGGGAGCTGACAGTTCCCTACAACCCTCAAAAAATGGGATTGCAGAAAGGAAGAATAGATAGATTGTAGAAGCTGTGAAAGAAATGATACATTATCAAAACCTACCTAGTTTCTTATGGGTAGAAGCCACAAACACTGCAATATATGTTTAGAACAGAAGTCCTCATCAAGTATTGGAAGACAAGACTCCAGAAGAAACATTTATACGAATGAAGCTAAAAGTCAGCCACTTGAGAATATTTGGATGTCTAGTATACGTCAATGCGCCAAAGGATAAAAGAACAAAGTTAGACCCTATTGTCGCCTTGTTATGACATATACATTCTGCCGCTGGGCTACCATGATGCAACATACAGACTTGTCTCTTTTTTTTTCGCGAGCTATTTTTCACATGGGATATTAGCATGGATCTTTCCAAGTTCAGTTATTCTAGAGCCTTGTTCATCGGATTTTCCTTGCCAGGATTGAGATTCAGGGGTCCATTGAGATTGTTTTGGTAATGATCTAGTTCATTGTAGTAGAGCAACATATCAGAGTTGGTACACACAGTTATAGAGGGGCTTATCAGTTAGAGACATGTATATTTGGTGAGATCAGGTATACACTTCCTTGGTTTGATTTTGCTCTATGATGTATGTCAGATACCTATGCTTATCATGTTAGGATGATTATGGTGACCTNGTTTCAACTTGTGTTATGACTAATCAAGGAATTTGATGAGAACACTGTTGCTCATGCCCTGCTCGTACAAATTATAAACCTTGGTGCTAGGTTGGTTCCATGTCACTTGTCCCCATCCATCCACCTTTGATTTTGTCCCATGACTTAGATTGAATGAGACTTGTGAGATTGAAGATCCTTTCCCCATTATGACCCCTATGTATGATAGACTCCATGTTGCTATGTGTCTCTGGCTATGAAGTATGTGGCTTGGCCAGTGTGGTTGGGTTCACAGGGTAGGTATCTTTTAGTGCTCAAAACAAGTGCTCCACGATAATGGTGTTGCTAAACACTAAAGCATTGGAACACATAAAAGCTTTCTAAATGATACAAAAGTTATAAATGTTTAAAAAGTAGTTAGTGGCCAAGGGTTTGAGCACTCAATCATTGTATAATGTAAAGCTCAATTTGCCCTCCACAAGGGTTCTAGGGAGAGGAAAACCCGTCAGGGCTATGGACTGTTCGTTTGCAGTGGATCTAGGCCTTAGTCATTCACTGGAGCCTAGAAGGCTTTCCAAGGCACCTGCCCTTATAGGATTGCTACTATCTTGTGAAATGTAAAGTGTATTGAAAAGGCTAATGGTCAAAGGATGAGCACTCACTCCTTGTATAGTGTTCGACTCATGTGCCCCCATAGGGAATCAGGGTGAGAGTAGCTTGCAAAGGCTGGGTCTTTGTCAGTACAGGAGCCCAGAAGGCTTCCAGGGCACCTGCCTTTGAAGGCTGACCTATGTTGCAATTAAAGTGCAAAGGAAAGCTTGTTAGAGTCTAAAAGAAACATATCCAAATACTTTATCCATTTGTGAGACACTCCCATCTGCTATTGCTATCTGTTATACACATGTCACCTTGGTTGAGTGTATTATTTATCATTCAAATAGACCACTGAGTCGAACTGAGTTAAATGTTATTTCCTTTTGCCTTAACCTTGTTCCTTCATCCTCACCCATATGTAGCACATTGTTTACCATTTGTAAGTATGGCATGAACAAGCAGACTTCCATAAAGTTCCAAGATTCTTCAAAAGCACAGGTACATCTTACTATTATTATTATTATTTGTCACCATGATTATGAATCACTGATTCAAGTTTGGTTTTGATATACATTATTGGAGCATTTCTTACCCTGAATGTTTACAGGATCATATTTATATAGTTTCTCACCTTCAGTTTGGGTACTTTGACCTGGTCAATCCAGTTGACCAAGTCAATCATGGTTCCCAAGGAAGTGACTCAAAAAAGAACATGATCTATATTTGTTCTAGACATGTCTATTATTACCAACCTTGTAGTTGCCTATGTGAGGTAGATCCAGGATGGATGGTAGAGGGGCAAGCAACTAAGGAGGTGGAACCAAGACTGCCTAGACTCCCAAATGGATGGTTGTCACGTCAATCAAGGCAGTTTTCGCTTTATGTTATCTAAGTCCAAGACAACAACGGGGGAGACCCGAATCTACTCCCGACAGGAGAGATCAGACCTAGACACCAGAACAGATCAAATGTGGCTTTGAGGTACGTAAGGTGTAAGGTAAATGGAAACCCTAGCTTTAGGGTTTAGGTACTAGCAACTGATGAAGATGACCACTGTCTTGGGAAATGTAACTGTGACAGGGTGAGCGAGGACAGAGTTGGGACATTCTAGTACCAAGGAGATAGACTCAGTGAAGGATATTAAAGTATCATGTAACCTGAGTTATCAAGGAATGGTCATCTTTCGGGGAAAGAGGTCAGGAAGGGCTAGTGCTATGCTTGGAGATCAGTGCTTGTTCAGCCTTGGGTAATGGAGTCAGTATGAACACAGTGTTTCAGTGAACCCACTTGGGATATGTCCTGATCTATGGACCCAGAAAAGGATTTGGCTCGGAAGATTCAGGTTATAGGAAAATCAGCAGAAGGAGGGCTAGTGCTAGGGTTTGGAGAGGTAGATCTGCAGATCTAGAGCCACCAGGAGACTATCACCTCAGCGTTGGAGTGGAAATGAGATCAGGATGACCCGATCTACAAACCCATATCAAAAAATTTCAGGAAAAATCAGATCTGGAAAAGTCAAAATCTGATGAGGGGGGCTAGGAGGCTGAAAGTCAGTTTTTCAGATCTAGGGAAACCTGGCAGGAACTAGCTAAGCGTTGGGGGGATTTGGACTGTGTGAGACCCGATCTATCAGTCTATGAAGTCAAAAATCAGAAAAAGTCAAAACCCTAGTAGGGCAAATTTTCAGTGGGGGTGTTATGTAGTTTTCAGGCTAAAAATCAGATCTGGGTCGAACCAGCAGGAATTTGACCAGCGTTGCAGTAGATTCAGTGATGGGGAGGCCCGATCTATGAAACCCAAGAGTGGTTTGGCCAAAGATCGGATGGTTCTCGGATTTAGTATTGTTTAAGGGTTTTTTAGTATTTTAAGGATTTTCAGAAAAATGAAAAGAAAACAAGTACAATGGATTCAAATTTGTTTAAAGAGAAGAGAGTTACCTATTGGATCGTACCTGGAAATGCTTGTAGAAGTCTTAACAGTGATGATCCTTGCTATCTCGATCAATTCTGGAAGATCCAAGTGATTTCTATGACGGATGTAAGCCCCAAGCCACCAATGTGCCCCCTACCCTGCATGAGCAAACGTCAACAATATCAGATTTGCTAAGACAAGATAAAGAAACCAAGTGCTACAAGAAAGTAAAACGAAGTAATCATAGATCACAATGAAACTAATGAAAACCCGATCCAAGAGGAAGATAACCGAACGAGTTGAGGCCCCCCTGCAAAAACGCCCTCCTATAGACAAGACAATGATAGCAGAAAAATATAGATCTCACATGAATTTCCACAATGCTAAGAAGCAGAAGACTATCTAATCACCATTTGAGAACATCAGATGCAAAGTAGATCCAAAAAATATCCATTGAATTTTTTTTCTATTATTCAGATCCAAGAGCCAAAGACCCCTTACAAATGAGAAGCTCCCCTTACAAATGAGAAGCTCTCTCCTTTAAATAGAAATGAGAGAATCACAATCATAACCGAATCCTAACCACTTTCAAAACGAGTGGCTAAGATTAAAAGATAAAATATTCTAATCAATGGTTGAGATGAGTTCAACATACAATACATGGATCAATATAACAATAAAGTACCAAAGTGGACTAAATCACCCATAAAGAGGGTACCCCACTCAACAAGAAATAAATGAAGCACATTGTGGGTCCATGGAGTGTTGACTAACTTCCTCTGGGTGTCCCCATGGCACAATAAAATAATATAATATTTTAATTCTTTGACTTTGTGCCTCCTTGAGGAAATCGTGAGCCTCCCAAAAGCTCCAGGAAATAATACAAAAATGTCCAAAAATAGGTGTGGGCCCAATCAGGTGCTGCAACTGCTGGAGAAGGTGTGGAGGACATCACTTTCATCATCATGACTCATCCGATGTCATTTCCTTGCCTCAGTAGCCCAAATCGATTTCTTCAATAGCCATTTAATCATTTTTTAATCTGTCTCACGAAACGTTAACCCGCCAAAACAGCCTCCTAGGGTGCCTGCGTTGTCAAACTGAGCCCGTCAGGCTCTCTGGGATGGGGGTACTATGGTACAAACAAGTGGTTGCACCCCTATGTTCCATACAACGCCCTAGGAGATCCAAATAAAACATCTCCTTGCTCAGACACATCATCCTGTGAAGCAAAACTGCATCAGAAAGGTAAAATGAGCCTGATCATCTCTGCAAATTCTCGGAACTGAAAATAAACTGTCTCATTAGACTTAGAGAGTCCAAATCCATCTAGGGTATATACTCATACCCCTCACAGGTCTCTATCTGATCATCAACCATATCCAATAAACAATATAACCATCTGTAAATGATCAGACACCAATAATAACTCAGACTATCATCCATCTGCTGCAAATGTTAAAAGGCTAACACATGCTCTACAACTCATTCAAGCAACAATCACAACAAGTAACAGTCATTTCACTGGCGGTACATCAACCAATACATATATAAGGCTTTATTTATTATTACTCAGACTAGACTTTCAGGACTATACTCACTTCATAGTTGTAGCCAATTTGCTAGTGAAGGGTGAAGGATGAAATTGACAAGGCTAAGGCAAAGGATGACTTCCTACTTAACATCATGACACTTTGGATATGGAAAGAGAATACTCACTATAACCAATGCCGGACAAACAACAACACAGGGAATGGAAGTGCCTCACAAATGGTTGAATTGTTTAGAGAGTGCTTATTCAACTTAGGCATCATGACTATATCAAGCTTGATCTAGTTTCATTAGGATTATCAATTTTATTTCCATGGCCTTCTTGGCCTATATGACCCTTTGGGACTTCACCCGTGCTTAAAAGCACAGCTTATCGCAGCTTTCATTTGGGACATATTTATTTTATAAGGTCAACATTATTTGGATATAGCATATTTTTAACCATTGCTTTTTTGGACCTTTTCTTATACCCTTCAAGGGGTATTTTATCATTTCATTGCTCTTGCCTTTTTTCACATATGTTAAGAAACACAGTTTTAGCATTTTCATTTTTCATGGGTGCATATATAATATTTCCAATATAAGTAGTACATGAGCTTTCAGTTTTAGCCAACAACATCTCAAGTGACCAGGGGGAGTTCTGCTCAGTGCCTCGACCAGAATGATTTAGGCATACAATCCAACTCACCAAAGGCAAGTTTTGTCACCAACTCAGAGCCGAGACACAATATAAATAGGGAGGTTTGTCCAACAAAAGTTCTAGTGGGGAAAAAGATCCTCCATGCCATAAGTCAAGAAGTCAGTCGGGTTGAAAACTAAACTGGAAGGTAATGGATGGGTGGAGATAGTGAATGATGAAGTCAACACTAGCAAGCCAAAACAATGGTGGGAATGACTACCTCTATTCTCCCTAAGGAGGGTAAAGCCAATGAGTATAGATCAAGAACTTCCAAGTCAAGTAGGGACATCAATACATAATACAAAATATATCCAAGTCCATATAAATATGACCGCTAGATTATGACACCACATGTTAATACATGTCACAAAAATGAGTATAAGAGCACTGATAACCATAACACAATGTAAAAAGCCGAGTCATAGTCATGCAATATAATCCATCTAAAACATCATCTGTCCAATGAGAAAGCACTGATATAAAATTAGGCATCAATAACTGCTTTGTAATGACTAAATGGCTACATCGGTCCTCAAATCTGAGTGTTCTGAAACTTAGTCTTGACATGGGAGAGTACAGTAGTCCACTAATACAATAATGATTCGTCAAAACTGCTCATCTTAGCATCTTATATGTAAGAGATCTGGCTGAAAAATGTACTGTGTCTGAAAAATAGAATATGGTAGCCTGGCTACTATATATGTGATAACAATGCCCAGGACCAATACTGCGGTTTCAGTTTTGAGAATTTGGCCCTGGTTCTCCTGATAAGTGATTGTTATCACTTAATTATTGGCCAAATGATCAAATTGTATTCCAGATGGCAGTATGATTGGTTCTCTTAGAGCAAAATAGTGTTCCAGGGGGTATGAGTAGTCACTTATACCATTCTTCTATGTCTCTAAATCATATAGAGTAGTCAGTTTGCCTCAGTTTGCACTTTGGACAGAGTTACAGTGGATTTATCATTTTCCAGAGATTGTACCAACAAAATGAACTAGAAAAATCACTGAAAAAGTCAATTTGGCCTCCTGGGTCAAGGAAATGGCTTGGAATTTTAACACATGATGTGTTCAACATCCGAAAAGTACTCCAACAGTGTTTAGTCAGCAGATGTCCGAATTATTTTATATTGGCTCACTCAGTGAGGAGAGCCCCCCAAGGGGCGCCCCCTCAACTTGGCCATTGATGTATTTCATTGTTATATCTTATATTATGAAGTTGTAAAGGAGCCTAGGGTGAATTAAGCCCCTAGTGACCCCCCCCTATGTAGTATCATGTCATATTTTATGTTATATTGTGACTTTCACCTAGGATAGGCGTCCTTGAGTAAAGTGCGCCTCTTCTTTGACTTAGTCACTTGATCCATGTTGTGATCTATGTATTGTTGATCTCCACCTTTGATGATGTTTTAATCTCAACTATTGGATGTAAAAGTGAGTTAGGGTTTACGTCTCTCTCAAACTATTTAAGAGAGGTGACCCCCCCATTGTAATTCATGAGCTTTGGCACCAGAATTTGAATAAAGAGATTTTTTTCTGGGATTACTCTTCTGTGTATCTTGTAAATGATTTGATGATCTATTGTGGGGATTTCTACTTTTCTACATTGAGTAGCAATCGGCCAGTCAAGCCGCCAGTGTGCATTGACAACTGAATACTAGAGAGGCCGTGTAGAGATCGTGTCACCTCACTTTGCAATAGTTTTCAAAACCATCACCATTTGCAACTGACTCATGGAGCGCAGACTTGTCACCATTAGGACCCGAAGTCGTGGAGTTTGGAGCGCCTGTTTTAGGGGCATTTTTTATGCAACTGATGTTGCCATGTGTTGAACCACGTTGGCAGCTGTTCATTCAAAGATTCCATCTCATGTTTTTTTGACTTAGTTAGCGGGCGTTTTCATTTCGTGGCTGTTGGAGTGTGCCATTGATTATCCACCTTTGGATGAGGAAGAATAGCCGAAGTAATTGTTACACTTTAGTCATGTAATTGTTTTCTTAGATATTAGTGGAGTAAAAAGTGGATCTAAATTTCTTTTCCACTTTTTTCTTTTAGTTTATTATTATTTTTACTTTTAGAAAAAGGTAGTTGATTAGAGAGAAAAGTGGATCTACGATCCTAAATTTTCTCTATTATTTTATTGTCTTATTTTCTCTTTATTGTTTGAAAGGATTTTTGGCCTATAAAGAAGCAAGCCTTCTTCATTGTATTGATGGAAAAATTGGGAGGATTTTTTCCTAGAGCTTAATAGAAAACATATCTTTTTGGGTTTCATGGTTGATTAGTTGAGCACTCTTTGTGATGTGTGGCGTACACTTGTATGAATGAGCGATTGTTGCTAGAGGCCCCTTTTCCTTTCTATGTTTGCGTCGGAGACCATAAATAGATGCTATCATCCTATTGGAAGGTGAAAATCCTTAGCAGTTGCTAGCCTTTTCCCTTTGTGAGCATGCATACATAGGTATTGATGTTTACATTTAATCAAGCTTGATTGTGTAGTATCTCTTTTCTTTGCATAGCGCATCTTCTACAATTAGGAGGAAGCAAATCTAGTAGCCGCACCATTGAAACAAGGTCCTCGTGGGTTCTCCTTTGACTCCATTTCTCCCTTTAGGTATACTGGCACTAGTCCATTTGTGAGGTTTGATCTTTCCCTCTTTCCCATCAACACTCAAATTACATCTATCCTACAACTGTTTCTCTAATGCTGCCTCTTCCTTTTAGCTTGTCCGTCATTGCACCTACCTTAGTGATCTTAACCTTAGGGAAGCCTTCCTTGAGTTGGAGAAGAGCCAACCTGAAGTGAAGAAGAGAGGAGTGTGGTGACAGTGGTTGCTCTTTTCGCAGTTGCCATTGGGGCCGGTGTGCCTACTTTTGGGCTTTGACACACGCACGCCGGTCAAGAGTGGCAACACAGCCTTGGCATGATTTTATTCCACATCTTTCTTTGAATATCAAGCAACATGTTAGAATGGTTTCGATTTTCATTCACATTTCTTCCAAACGATCTCTGACTTGTTATCTCATTAGTTACAAAGAAAGATCAGTCAATCCGTTCAACAAGTGGTTAAATTGGATTTATGACTTTACTTAACACTTGTTTGATTGGTTAGGTTAGAGTAGGTGGGGTTTGAATAAGCTCTTTGAGCAATAGTTGAGCCTGTTTTTCTGTCTGATTGATGCATGGGTCTTCTAGTTTCTGAGTAGTGTCAGTATTTGTCTTTTACTACATTTGAATTGAGTAGATTAGAATTTACTTTTCAGCACTTTACTTTCAGCATTTATTTCCTGTTAGCTTATTTATATGCATATATTTTTCCCCATACATGCTGCTCCGGTATTTCTTGCTTCCATGTGCGTAGGATATGCTTGGAAAGGAAGCAGAATACTGGATGTGTTGGATTGCTTGTTGCTGATGGTGCTGCGGACCAAAGATTTTTGAGGTTCTCAAGCACTCTCTTCTTTAGAGCACTTGTCCCAGTTGGAGGCAAATGTTATCACATATACATTCTGTAGCTGGGCTACAATGATGCAGCATATAGACTTGTCTCTTTTTCTGTTTCGGGCTATTTTTCACATGGGGTATTAGCATGGATCTTTACATGTTCAGTTATTCCAGAGCCTTGTTCATCGGATTTTCCTTGCTCTGATACCAATTGTAGACACTGAGAGGGGGGGGGGTGAATCAGTGTATGGCTTTTTATTACTTTTTCAACTTTAACAATCATCAACTGCGTCTTCAATACATCATTCATTAATGTATTACCACAT